>JAQQAE010011633.1:0-13526 GCA_029823295.1 Pseudamia nigra | reverse complement strand
CACTGTACTGTATACTCCATATTCTCACCTGAAAAAATCTTAAACCTATTCTCTGAGCTAAATATAGTATTTCAAAATGTGGACCTTTCAGGAGTTACTGTCTGCCAAAGGATGAGCGACCTGCACACAGAACCATAGCAACAAAAAACGGTGGACGAAGCGCTGGACAGTGGCCCCCACAAAGTAATGCCGAGAGTGCTGTGGGTGCTAAAAACGTTCCCCGTGGACACAGACCTTAATAATGTCATCTGTGGGAAATGAGTTGCCTTGGAGGTCTGTGCTCTCTGAGTGCTTTCTAGTGTTATGGTATATATGACTGAAATTAAACATTTTAATCATTAATTTAATCATTAATCAAACAAGGACACAGGAAAACAACAGGCAAACAGGGTTCGGTATGTAGGTAATGAAGATAGATGTCTAGTAGTAAGGCATTACTTCCTGTCTGCCCATTAACCAAGATAACCCCTCAAGGTCAGAGGGCATTGAAACAGAAACTAATATTGTGTCCAAAGTAAAAAAGTGGAAGACGCTAAAGATAGAGAAAGAAAGAGAGAGACGGAGAGAGGAAAAGAGAGAGAGAGAGAGAGGGAGAGAGTCCAAAACAATGAAATAGCACAGAGAAGTAAAATGGCACCGACAACCTAATCTCAACATTGCAACCCAGAGTAAATGAGGAGAGGAGGAGAAAGGGAGACCAGGAGCCACAGTGAAATTCATGGGTAGGTTAAACAAGCAAGGATGAGAGGGAAAGAAGCAATGAGAGGGAAGGATGTTTTATAAAGAGAAAGCACAGCTTTCTCTCTCTGTCCATGATCACATCAGGGGAAATGAGACAGACAGAGAGAGTCAGAGGGAACAAGGGAAGCAGAGATGGAGGACTAGAGGATGAGATTGTGTCATTATGACAAACAGCAGGAACACTCCTCAGCTTGAAGAGGATGAGAGGAGAGAAAAAGAGCAAAAATGTGAAAGAGAGTGAACCGATAGGGAGTGACTGAGACTGAGGCAGAGGGAGGAGATCATAATCATTTAATTGTGCTGGAGGGATGGTCAGAATCTCCATCAAGGTAGAAAACTCCAGAGGATTAAAAATTTCCAACCTACCAGGAGAACCCTTTGCCTCCAACTCTACCTTTTTATTTAGGACCAGTGACCTAACAAATTTTAGCTACCTGCTACACCTGTGATTGGCTGCAGGGATTCAGGTTGTAACCATACTGATGGACAGCTAGAAGATGCAGTATATGATTTATGATGGAAATAAACGGCTGTACTCTCCAAGACAATTCATAACAAGAGCTTTCTGTTCTACAAATAGCAACTACAGCTGAGCAGGTCTGCAATAACTAGGTCTGAAGGTTACACATTGCTGTACAGTATATTACATTCTCTGAACTGTTTCAAGTCAAATGGTTACAAAGGCTTTAAATCCAAGTCACACATCTTCTCGTAACACTACTCTGCTCTGCAAAAACTCAAGCCCTAGCTTTTCATTTGTGCCATCATTAGCCCTGTTTGCCTAGCTTAGATGAAGCAGACTCAGTCATCTGTGTGATCTGGCTAATGTGTCTCCTGTAGAACATCATTAGCCAATCAGCCGTGGCCTCCAGCTACAGCAACAGATGGACACAGTGCTACTGCAGCCCACTGGCAGACATAGGTAACAACTCCCGGTCTCAGATATACATACATTCATTTCTAGAGCTAAAGGCTTTTAACTCAAATTATAATCCTGTGTTGACCTTCATCAGAAGCTGTGCGTCCAAACAGAGGGTTGATGTGAAAACAACTGTATCAGATCCAAATAAACATGCTAAACAGGTAGAGTACTTTCATGTCGACAAAACCTTCCTCTGAGCTCTACTTCTCATTGCCTGGCTTTTCCTGCCATTTGAGTTGCAGTGATTCATCTTCTGACTCTTAGGCTACGTTCACACTGCAGGTCTTAATGCTCAATTCTGATTTTTTGCTGAAATCAGATTTTTTTTTTTGCTTGGTTGTTCACATTATATTTTAAATGCAGCATCCATCAGACTCCAGTGTGAACAGCCTACCGGCTCTGTAGTGACCCACATGCACAGAAGAAGACATGACGTCACATGCAGCGCACCCTGTTTACAGAAGTAAATATGGATGCTAAACAAGTCAGTGTGTGTATCAAAGATGTTGTGCAGTCAGAGCCGACATAATTATGACCGAGTGATTCCAAGTCCATTGTTTACATCTGATTTTGCCACATCCTGCCTCCTCCAGTGCAGAATTGTGACATCTGTCTCACTTCAATGAGGTAAAAGTCAGATGAAATGCGACATAACCGTTCAGACTGAGGTCTGAACAAACCACAGGCCTGGGTCTGATTTGAAAAAATCAGATTTGAGCTGTTCAGACTGCCATAAAATATCAGATATGGGTCACATATGGCAAAAAAGTCGGATTTTACCTGCAGTCTGAACGTAGCCTTAGTCTTCCTTTTTTACAGTCCGACTCTCCTATCACTGCTCTTGTTTCTTTCTTCCTTCAGACCTTTGTGATGGCAGTTGTCTCTACCTCTCAGTCGCAGCCAGCTAAGTCCTGCCAAATCTGACAGGTGTGTCAAATCCACACTCCACCTCTGTCGTTCCTGGCAGGTCAGGTCAGGTAGAGCTGGCAAACTGCAAACCTGGGACTGGCAAGCCACACACAGATGTTATTTAATAGAGGAAACAATATTTGCGTCTTCGTTTGTGTGCCTGTGCTCATGTTCACATTTTGCTGTGTGCCAGATGTGGCAGGATGCCAGACATGTCTAGGGAAGCTGAGCTCCACAGTAGTTGAGTAGTAAACCATGACCCACATGATCCTGTGTTTTTATCACAACATGGCAAACCTCTCAGCATGCATTGCAGGAGTTCTGAAAAACACACTGCTGGCCAGAAGCTGCACACCCCGCTTCTCACATGTTTTTAATGTCTAGTCACTGAATAATATATTCTTGGAATCTAAATCTTGATACTATGCAAAAAATAAAAGTGGTTCGATAAGAGGGAAAAGCAGATCTTGCTACTCAGCAGATTTTCTTTATCGGGAAACAATCTGTAGAGAGATCAATGGACCATCTCTTAAAGCTTTGGTATGAATCACCAGAGGCTGCAACAAAGAGAACAATACAATCACGGCACTGACAAAGCAGTAGTGGACATTTCCAGTGCTCCTCTATCCCCTAATGCAGCTGTAAAGTGATATGACTCAACACAGAATGGAACAATAATGATGTAACACTGTGACATGATTTAGACCAGTTGAAGGTGTGATGTGAAGTCCCTGAGCCACAGAGTGACTGTTGAGATGAGACATCTTTGAGGGCATACTGAATATGAGCCCCGTCCATCCCTCCATCCACATCCAAACAAACTAATCCTCTTCCTTAGTAATCCACTCCAATAATTCCTCCCCACTATTAGAACCCTCAGCATTCAGCAGCACCCTGCAACCAGATCCATCCAGCATACACAGCTGATTTCAAGGGCTTCTGCAGCACAGAAAGAAAGGACAAGACATGTACTGCACATAAAGGAAGGGAATTAAAATAAACAACAGACACAGCACATGTCAAGGCTGTCTGGGCCCACTGTTTTTCTTGCACACCACATCCTATTCCAGGTCCAGCTATTCAGCTCCAGACACCAGTCTTATTTAATAGATCTTGGCACCAAATTGGCATTATCAGTGTGTAAGCAGCTAAAGAGTCTGCGTGCCAGAAACAGCTAAAGGGCTTTGTCCGCCACGCCATAAGCAAAGCTGATTTAAAACATGAGGAAAAGCCAAAGAAGCAGCATTCGATTGAGACAATAAATGTGTGTGGTGAACTGTGTAAAATGACAATCAAGCATTAGTGTACAGACAGCTATTGCTTAAAACAGATTCTCTCAGTCACATACAAGGACACCTTTTCCCATGGATTAATCTCTAATACTAATGTATGCAATGGACATACAGTACAGCATTTCAATAATGCTCTTATTGCTATCAGTTAGTTAATTATTGTATCAATTTCCCTGATCTTTTTACTTCATCTCCACATCTCACATCCACAGTATTTTCAGGTGTTTTTCCTCTATGTTTTCTCTCACACTTCCTCACTGTCTGTCAGTCAGAGCTAATCTGCAATGAGGGCAAATCTGTTACTGCACAAGTGATGAAATTTTTTTACAACACTGACTCGCACAAGTGAATTCTTTTTTTTCCTTTGCACCACACATGCAGGACGGTGTGAAAATAGTAAAGGGACCACAATATTGAATCATTTTTGCATTGCTTGAAAGTAACAAATAGCATGCCTTGTACTCACACCTTCCCTTTACTTTCCCTCCTCTCTGCAAGTCAATAAAGAGACCTACAAACCTCTTCAGGAGCACCATCAGCCCTCTCCTACACACCATTATTCCCTCTGTCACAATCAAAAGCCCTTAGAGCCATCGCTCTTTCCACACCTTGTATTCCCCTCTTCCACTTCTCAACATCCTCTCATTCATCTACCCCCTGTGTCTTCCATCCACCCCCTGCTCTCGAGTTTCACTTTTGCTTATATCTCCACCCTGTTGTTCCACCTATCGCATCTGCTTTTTCCCCCACTGTTGTTCTAATTATTTTCCTTTCTCTGTCCCCCTTAGTTCTTACCATCTCCCACCAGCTGCAGCAAGGCCAGGTCAAGAGGACGTTTCCAGCGTGAGTTTTTGTGCAGGGCGATACCGTAGCCTGTGGTGGCAAAAACCTTCCCCGAGCCTATGGTCATCACCTTGAAAAGAGGACAGTGTGCAGATATTTTTTTTAAAAGTGACCAAGAAGGAAACATGTGTCTCTAAACTAAAGTGTGTAAGCAAAAGGGCTTCGGAGTGTTAGAACTCACCTTACAACCTTCGTCCTTCCTGGCCATATAGTTCAATACTGCAGCATCATAAATAAAAGCATCTAGCTTCCTGTAAAGGGATCAAGGGAGAATTCATTCATCATTTAATGGGGGAGAGGGAGCAAAGGGATGGAGAGACTAAGTCAGGCAGGGGAGGAGGTACAGTAAAAAGGTGGATCGCTGCGATGTACTTGGGAAGACAGTGGGGTTGCAAATATATAAAGCAAGCAGGTGCACCGAATGATAGAGGGGGCATGAAAAGTTAAATCACTGCAAGAAAAGGGAGGAAGGGTGGAATAGTAAAGCAGGCACGACACAAAGAGTGAAAACACTAGGAGAATAAAATAAGGCAGAGATCAGGAAAAGATGTGTGAGTAAGAGGAAGCGGGAAGGTGGTGGAGGAGGAGGGAAAGTGGAGGACAGGGATTTATATGGCGCGAAGAGCGCAGTGACAGGGAGAGGGAGAGAGGGGGAAAAGATTTACACACTTCAGGGGGAAAAGACATGGGATAGAAGCCAGAGAGTGATGAGGATTATAAAGTTTAAATACAGACACACAGAGAAAGCACACTGGGAGGGGAAAGAATGGAACAAAAAAGGGGAGGAGAAATGGGAAAGGAAGAGAGAAATGATAAGATAAGAGGGCAGAGGAGAAGTGCGAGGATGAGAATGATAAGTAGTGAGGAGCAGAGAAAAGACAACAGAAGAAGTGTTTCTCATTTTTGTACACATTAATGCTGAGTTATAATTGTGGTATCAAGACACTGGGGAGGGAAAAATGATGACAGAGGCTTAGGATAAAGTAAACTGGGATTATCCAACACATGACGGGTGATAGAGATTCTACTAGAAACTGAAGAGAGGAATGCTGCTTGCACTGTGTGGGTGGGAAGAGATAGCGAGTGGAGGGAGAGAGTAAAGGTGAGAGAATCTGTGCAGGAAAGCAGGAAGTGTGACAAAAGATGTGAAATGTTAGTTGGAGCTGACAAGAATATCACTGTATATGATGCTCTGAGAGTGAGAACATTAAAGAAGCACGACCAAGAACGACAGCAATATTCACTCCAATACAACATAACTGCACTGTTATAAGCAAGTCCATCATCCTTTTTGCAAACAACACACATATACTTTGCTCTTTTGACTTATAGTTGCTGATATATTGTATCCACGAACAACTACATCATGGTGCATTACAAATCAATAATAAATGATAAACCTGTACAATCTCCCATATCCCGATACTGGATATTTTGTATCCATATCATGACACACATTGCTTAACAACTTATTAGACCAGCACCAAGTATAAGGTTTATGCCAAAGCTGCTCTTAAAAAATAGTGCTGGTAATTACAGAATCATTTTTTTATGATTTTGTATTGGTTAGTCCACCAGTATGCACAAGCTCTTTAATCAAACTTCTATTTTTCGTGCTGAAATCTAATAATTATTTTATCCAAAAATTCTCAATGGTACTGTTTTGCAAAATATCAGAAAAAGCAGATTATTATTTTTGATTAACATGCCAAATGACAGTTATTCACTTGCAGAGATGATTTTTATTGGTTGAATGTTATGCTCGATTAATTTCTGACTTCTCACAGAAGTCCAGAGTTTCAGCTCAACGTTAGATATAAAAAACATGAATTCAATTTGAAATACCTCACTCCTGTTCAAAATAGGTAAAACATCAAGGACTGACTGAAAAGGAATGAGTTCACATTAAAGCACTTCATGATGCTTGAGACAATTACGACAGGGGGGGCTAATACATTTGGGGAGCACTAATTCTTTTTCAGGGAATAAAATGACCTCAGACACAAGTCCCTTTAAAAAAAAAAATTAAATAATGTACTAAATATTCACCTCAGCATGCAACAAAATGTAAAATATTATTCTCTAAAATATAAACACGTAATTATAGCACGGGTTGGTGATATTGATGTGGGGACCAGTTTGTGAAAAAAGGTGTGTGTATCCAATGGTATTATACTGTATGGTATTTTCAGGTCTATGGTAAAATATTTTCTCAGAAACTATATCTTGGCTGATCTGCAATAATATCCTGCTTTTCATCACCCCATTCTATGTCCAAGTCACTTTCCTGCATGTTTGTTTGTATTGCCTTTTTGAATAGTTCATGTGTGTGTTTGCTCCAAAAAAAAAAAACACAACAGGGTCCAAAGGATGAAAAATACTGTTGTAATAAGTGTAATTTGCAACACAACAAACCAAATTATAACTCATGAGAAAATATATATGTACCACACGTTATATCATCCATAACATACAGCCTTAATTTATATTACAAAAAAAGCAATAATATAATTACTACATGAAAAATTTGAAAAGCCCAGGTGGCAAACAAACCCAGTTTTGAGGTTGAGTATGGCGTCCTCCACTCCTTTCTGGTTGTATTTGCCCATATACTGGTGCATGTCTGGGTAGTTGGAGCGAATATTTTTTTCCGTGCTCCCATTGGGCACTGTGCCAAACTTCAGAGGTGGGTACTGCTCCTCAGGATGCTGAAACTGGTGGAGCAAAGGGAGGTGGGAAGGGTGGGGGGCATGAGACACACCAGGCTGTGCACCAATCTGTCTGACCTATTTCTGTCCACTTTCCAGACTAACTTACAACACTCCGTGCACAGTCAAATCTTTGAAGAGAGAAGGGTCTGTGGTGTTAAATTAGCATTTAGAAGTATCTTAAGTATTCAAGATCTGTGGTAATTGAGTTATGGCAAATGAGATTTTATTCATTTCTATTTCCTGTGCTTTAATCGATTTAACATTCAAATTCAGTGGATTTATCTTACTGTAAGACTTTAATTCTCCTTCTGCTTTGCTTTCACAATATGCATTCAAGCAGTCATGTACCTTCTTGTCCGAGAGGCCTGAGACTGTGTCAATGTACTCCTCCTGAATCATGAAAGCAGCCAGATTGGCAGTGTAGGAGGCCAGAAAGATGACAGCAAAGAAGGCCCAGATCAGCACCATGATCTTGCTGGTAGTTCCTCTGGGGTTCTCCACTGGCACAGAGTTGTTGAAGACGATAGCCCACAAAAGCCATACAGATTTTCCTATAGTGAAAGTAGACCCTCCAGCTTCTGCCAAGAAGGATAGAAGTAAAAAAAGGAAAGAAAGGGAGTTTTTAGTGTTATAAGTGGTTGTAAAATTAACTTTCTTCTAGACTCCAATCGAGTCAGAACACCTGCACAATAGTGTATTCAGAAACATCTAACTCCAGATGAGGTAGCCAATTCAAATTAAACTTCCCTGAGTGATCTGTAAAATGGGTTTACTGTATCAGAAAATACAGAGCAGCCTTTCTGACACCAAAGCTCATAAGCCAGTAACAATACATTCTGAAGATGGCAGCTTTCAATTCAGCTGCTACGTGATTGTACAAATGATTAAACCACATGGCCAAAATTACTATTCAAATACTCTGCTGCCTTAAACAGCAGTAGAAAAGCAAGAGGGGAAAAGAGAGATGAGAGTGAATGAGAGGGATATATGAGAGGATGACAGAGAGGTAAAATTGTGTAGAGCACAGCAATCATGCATTAAAAGAGGCGAGTCAAGCTGGGTATTGGACCGAGGCATCAGGCATACTGAATATCACAGGGGTACAAACTATGCTGCTGAATAATAAATGGCTGTTTCAGTACTGAGAATACTTGGCTGCAGTGAAACATATAGTAACTAACACACAGAGAGACTTAAATATTTAGAGCAACAAACTTAAAAAGTACAATTCAAGTTAATTTCTCAAAGTAGAAATAAAAATGAAAAACTATTGAAAACACATTGAAAACTGGTTTCACTCTGAAATGTGTTAGTCCCATTCCAGTAATGTGTTCAATATCCATTTGATGTACTGTATGCAGCGACAGTGATGGACTGCACACAGACCAATCTATCAGACTGGGAAACACAGACAGCTTAGGCCCATCACTCACTCTTGCCTGTCTGCAGACTGCGGTTGTAGCCCACGGGGCTGAAGAACTCAAAAATGAAGACCGTCACAGCCACGACGGTCAAACACATGACGAACATCATCACCCACACCGCTGGACTGTAGGGCTCTTTTGAGGAACACAAAAGAAAATGTATATAAACACTCAACATACAGGCCTTTTCCACTGTGTCATATTAGATCAGCATTTTTATAAAATCGAGCAGGTTGCATAAACATGGCTCTTTATAGACTGTATGCAGTGTGATGAACAGTGTATGCAATGCAAAAGAAACCATTGGAGCAAATATATTCTCTAGAAGTCCATAAACAGTGTTTTTCCTTTTTACAATCATCTCAATGCAGTCTATAGGCCAATAACACTGAGCTCCCGCTGGAGCCTTGAGTTTGCTGACAGAGCTGAAACTATAAGTTGGGAAGACATGAACAGCTCGGAAAAACTAATGGCTAATCGAGATGTAAGGATCAGCAGACAAACACAGATTTTTTATGCAAACTCAACACTTTGCTATTAGATTCGATTCAGTACATCAGTGAAATGCCTAAAATAAACAGTCCCTCTTACCTAAGAAGGCAGATGGAGATACAGTTCCGTTGCTACGGGAAACCATGACACTGATCCCCGTTTCCACAAAAGGAACAGAGAAATCCACAACCTCTGACCTCTCCTCATTGATAGTCAGTGAGCCAATGGCCATGTCCGCTCGCTTGTACACCACCTAAGGGGAACCAGTGGTAAAAGAGAAACCTCATTATGGGTACAGTAGTAATTGGCAATGCCACAAGGCCACAAGTGATTGTTTCTAGGTGAGCTGCTGACATTTCTGCACCATGACCCTTCGTGCACATAGGTACAACAGTGCAGAGGAAAGCCCAGGATTTATTGCGATACAAATACTGTGTTTTGTGCATCTCTCTCGCATGCAAAATTAGCTAGGGCCCATCTCCTCTCTGCCACCATCTAGAAAAACCTGAAAACCGCTGTGTCTGCTGATTGTACAAGTGAAATGTTAATCTACATTAGACATGGCACATCCACTCTTCGGAGCAAATCAGCAGAAAATTGAAGTGAAGCGGAAAGCAAAGCACCCTCCCCTCAAATTTGCCAAGTCTTTGGATTACCTGATCAAAGAATGGGAGGCTTTGGGACATGTGATCAAAAGACAGACATTAGTTTGAGAAAACAAAATTTGCTTGGCCTTTTGAATGTGAAAATAGATTTGATCGACAGCTCTGGCCCAAGCTCAAGTTATAAATGACAGCACAGGAGAGCATAGTAAAACTGTGACAATTGCCGTTTGGCAAGTTCCCTGTGGGACAAAGATAGAAACAGTGGGGCACTTCAATGAAACAGCAGCCCCTGTATCAATCTCAGTATGTGTGAGCGTCAACAGACATGTGTGTCTGTTTGTGTGTGCCTGTTTTTATTCTTCTGCCAGCAGCTGTGTCCTACCTAATGAAGATCATGAACCTCAGTGAGCATTGCCACATAGATAGAAAGGACTAACCACAACTTTCCAGGGGGTGTTTGACAATATCTATAACTTTCCCTTATTTTTACTGCTTCTGTGTTTGAGATATGCAATAGAGACTCAAATGTAGAAGTGCATTTCTTCACTCTTTGTGTTCCCCATTATGCTTACCTATCAAATTGGTATAACTGGGTATTTTTTATTTCTATATCACTTAATGTTTATGTCTGTATGTTTCTGTGTGCATGTGACTGTGTGTAATGAATGACAGCTGTCTCATTGCTGGCAGTGGTTAAGTGGCCATAACTCTCACAGCAATTGATGTGACACACAGTGTTTAACTGGTCACCCATGAGGCAGGAACTCGGGCTGAGAAATGTTACTAATCGGCTGACTGAAAATGCAACACAAAATATGCAGGGGTACAAATATAAAACCACATGCACATCACTCACACATACTAAAGTGACACATTATGGGGGCATTGCTCACACAGTCAGACAGGCAGAACCACAGACATACGCATACACACATAAACAAAGACTTGCCTCTCCGATCATGCCATTCCAAATGCCATCAATTTTCTTCCCGTGCTTTCCATTAGTTACTAAGTAAAGGTCATAGGTGAAGCCAACAATCTTAGCCAGTCTCTTGAGGATGTCGATGCAGAAACCCTTGCAGCACTGCTTCATGGGAGCAACGCCTTCATGGATTGCACTGTAGCAGTCACAGAGGAGAAAAAAGAAGCCAGTGGGTGCAGAGGAAAAGAAAGGGCAGCAAGGAAAAACAGGGAGAAATGGTCAGGGAGAGGGAGTATTGTGGCCAAGCCCTTGGTGACAGACTCGATCGACCAGTGGAGGATAGGTGCTGTCATCCCTTCAGAAGCTGATGAACCATAAAGCTCCACTGTGGTCATATCTGATTCCAGGCCTCTGAGTCATTCCACTGATCCTCTAGAGAGCAGTCGACTATTGATTATGGTCAGAGTAAAGAGACCACAGTTTTGATAGGTGATTGATGTCAGCTCAATTGGAAAGCATCATGAAGGCTCTTGAACTCCATTCATTCCATAAATAAAGCAGTTTCAATTTATACTAAATTAGATTTTTTTTTGTACCCCTTCATTTCCACTTGCACAATTATATGCTTTGGATTAAATGCTACCATAAGGAATAATTAGGGACATAACAGCTTCTTGTTGCATAATTAATGTCTACGATTCAAACCTGGCATTAACGGGTCGTCTGCAGGGCACAGAGTCTCGGATGCAGGTTCCAGATGCAGGGTCTGCCAGCTCCACAATAACAAATGGCCTCTCCTCCAGAGTAACAACTCGCAGGTGCTGAGCATCATCAGGTGGTTTGAGGAAGGGTCCATACCTGGACCAGGCTGGGTACCGCAGCCTCAGCACACCGTTTTCCCACCAGCCTACCTGAGGAAACCAGCAAGAGACACATCAGAAAGAGGTGGCGTGTTACGACACTTACACCACACTATAAACGTATTTGCACATGTCAATTTCGAGCAAAAACGTAATGGAGCGTAACCGGTGCCACATCAGCCTAAACTAGATAAGTGTCACAAGCTAGCTCTAGTGATACAAGTTTAAAATCCAGTGTCTCATTAAAAACTACCACACATTTCTGCTGTCCATGTTTG
Source organism: Pseudamia nigra (assembly GCA_029823295.1). Lineage (NCBI taxonomy): Eukaryota > Metazoa > Chordata > Actinopteri > Kurtiformes > Apogonidae > Pseudamia > Pseudamia nigra. The sequence goes on along the minus strand of JAQQAE010011633.1, from coordinate 1,527 downwards.
TTGTCTTACTAGGTGATTGTCGGAAAAAGCAGCAGAAAAAGCTGCTAAAGATCTATTTATAATATCTTCATTCTTTATTATCTTTAGGCTAACATGACCTTAACTTACACACCTGAGACAGACATGGGTAAACTCAGTTATGGTCAGTGTTGTATCTACAATCATGGTGATGCCATATTCTTTTTGTATGCTGGCCTACAAAGCCGAAGTACAGCAACTCAACATTTAGTCAAACAATGAGTTAAGAATGAAAGTGCACAGAGTCTGAGTTATTTAAGTGTCCGAGTGAGGAAAATGAGGAATCAAATGTGCAACAACTGTAAAATAATGAAGGAAATGGACAACATTAGGAACAAAATTTACACAAATATTCAAGAAGACAGACAATAACTAGTGAAGGAAAAAAAAACGTAGCAAAATAATCAAGAAAATGAACAATATATTAGACAAAATTAACAATTTAACAAAATAAATAAATTAGCAAAATAAGACGCAAAATAACCAAGCAAATGAACAAAGAAGCAATGTAAAAAACAACAAAATTATCAAAAAATTGCACAAAGACTAATAAATAATAATAAAGGGGAAAAATAAAATAATCCAAGAATGAACAAAGCAATGAAAAATCTGAACAAAAATATATAGGGAAATAGTAAAAAAAAAACCAAAAGAAAGAAAAAATAAACAAAAATAAACAAAATGAACAAAGATGAACAAAATAGGAAGCAAAATGATGAACATGATAATGAAAGTTAACCTAAAAGAGGCAAAATAAAGAAAACTGATCAAGATAATCAAAAAGTAAAAAATGATAAATGACCAAAAATTAAGTGAGCAGTCACAAAAATGAAAAAAAAAAAAAAAACATCAAGAAACTAATCAAGAAAATGAATCAAAACACTACAGCTATTTCACACAGTTTATTTATTTATCAAGTTACTGCACTTTGTCTTTGCAGGTAAGTATTATCAAGAGAATATGTAAAAATTTACCTAACAGCATTTTTGATTTCTGTCATTTGTGTAAATGTCAAAGATAACATCATATAAAAGATAAGATAAGATAAGATAAGATAAGGCTTTATTTATCCCCACACTGATGACATTTCTTTGTAACAGCAGCAAACAGCATTAACACGGAGAATAAATAATAGTGCACATATGCAAGTGAGAGTAAATGTTTCCACATCTACACATACAAAAAATAAAAATTAAAAATAAGGGGCACCAGAGAAGAAATACTGCACTCAAGCTAAGAATGGACATGTTACTTAGTGTTCACACCATTAAATCAAAATAAACAAAAAAAGTACCAAATTAACAAAATAATCTTGAAACAAATGAATGAAAACATATACCCACAAAGTCAACTGAAATGTGCACAGTAATCAAGAATGGACTTGAGTGAAGAAAATGTCCTCTGAATTAATTCAAATAAATAAATATAAAATCAGAAAAACAAGAATACAGTGGTCCCTCGTTTATCGCGGGGGTTACGTTCTAAAAGTAACCCACGATAGGCGAAATC
>JAQQAE010011632.1:0-13526 GCA_029823295.1 Pseudamia nigra | reverse complement strand
TTAGATGCCCACGACACCTTGCTTAGCCACGCCCCCAAGGGAACTCAGCAGTGATAAACATTAAGCAATAAGTGAAAACTTGACTTAGTTAGAGCTAAGAGGGCCGGTTAAACTCGTGCCAGCCACCGCGGTTATACGAGAGGCCCAAGTTGATAAATACCGGCATAAAGAGTGGTTACGACCTAGAATAAATTAAAGCCGAACACCTTCAAAGCTGTTATACGCACCCGAAGAAATGAAGACCTCCAACGAAAGTAGCTTTATATGATCCGAATCCACGAAAGCTGGGAAACAAACTGGGATTAGATACCCCACTATGCCCAGCCCTAAACAAAGATAAAACACCTTTTATCCGCCTGGGTACTACGAGCACGAGCTTAAAACCCAAAGGACCTGGCGGTGCTTTAGATCCACCTAGAGGAGCCTGTTCTAGAACCGATAACCCCCGTTCAACCTCACCCTTTCTTGTTTAACCCGCCTATATACCACCGTCGTCAGCTCACCCTGTAAAGGATAAATAGTAAGCAAAATTGGTTTAACCCAAAACGTCAGGTCGAGGTGTAGCGAATGAAAGGGGAAGAAATGGGCTACATTCGCTAACACAGCGAATACGAACAATGAACTGAAACACTCATTTGAAGGAGGATTTAGCAGTAAGAGGGAAGCAGAGCGTCCCCCTGAAAATGGCCCTGAAGCGCGCACACACCGCCCGTCACTCTCCCCAAGCTACACTATTTTATACATAAACAAAGGCAACTGCAAAGGGGAGGCAAGTCGTAACATGGTAAGTGTACCGGAAGGTGTACTTGGAAAAACCAGAGTGTAGCTAAGCAGCTATAGCACCTCCCTTACACCGAGAAGACATCCGTGCAAGTCGGATCACCCTGATGCCTAACAGCTAGCTAATTATACAAAACCAACAATAAAATATAAATACCCATTTAAATACAAACCTTAAACCAACAAATCATTTTTCCATCCTAGTACGGGAGACAGAAAAGAAAATACAAGCAATAGAAGAAGTACCGCAAGGGAAAGCTGAAAAAGAAATGAAACAACCCAGTAAAGCGCAACAAAGCAGAGATTTACTCTCGTACCTTTTGCATCATGATTTAGCAAGTAAATATTAGGCAAAGAGTCCTTTAGTCTATATCCCCGAAACTAAGTGAGCTACTCCAAGACAGCCAAACATACTGGGCAAACCCGTCTCTGTGGCAAAAGAGTGGGAAGAGCTTTGAGTAGAGGTGATAAGCCTACCGAACTAAGTTATAGCTGGTTGCCCAAGACCCGAATATAAGTTCGACCTTTTATACTTCTACCCTCACCCCCGGTAAACCAACTACTGACATAAGAATATAAAAGAGCTAGTCAAAGGGGGTACAGCCCCTTTGAAAAAAGACACAACTTTATCCAGGAGAATAAAGATCATAAACTTCAAGGAAACAGTGTTTTAGTGGGCCTAAAAGCAGCCATCAAATCAGAAAGCGTTACAGCTCAAACACCCCAATCTTAACCTTTTATTCCGAAAAAAAATCTTAAATCCCTAACACTATTGGGCTACCCCATGCCCCCATGGGAGAAATAATGCTAATATGAGTAATAAGAGAGAATTAGCCTCTCTCCTAGCGCAAGTGTATACCAGAACGAACCAACACCGAAAATTAACGGCCCCAATAAAAGAGGGAATTGGACAACCACCTCAAACTACAAGAAAAAAATCCTCAAACAACCGTTAACCTCACACTAGTGCGCACCCAAGGAAAGACTAAAAGAAAAAGAAGGAACTCGGCAAACACCACCTTTATAACCTCGCCTGTTTACCAAAAACACCGCCTCTTGCAACACAAACATAAGAGGTCCCGCCTGCCCTGTGACTACATGTTTAACGGCCGCGGTATTTTGACCGTGCGAAGGTAGCGCAATCACTTGCCTTTTAAATGAAGGCCCGTATGAATGGCACAACGAGGGTTAAGCTGTCTCCTTTTTCAAGTCAATGAAATTGATCTCTCCGTGCAGAAGCGGAGATACCCCCATAAGACGAGAAGACCCTATGAAGCTTTAGATCTAGGAACGGACCATGTTACATTAACCCCACTACGGGAAAAAGCTAAATGAATGACCGTCCCCCATCTTTGGTTGGGGCGACCACGGGGAAATACAAAACCCCCACGTGGAACAGGAGCACCCCTCCTTAAACCCAGAGCTACAACTCTAAGAGACAGAAATTCTGACCACATGATCCGGCAACGCCGATCAACGGACCGAGTTACTCTAGGGATAACAGCGCAATCCTCTTATAGAGCCCATATCGACAAGAGGGTTTACGACCTCGATGTTGGATCAGGACATCCTAATGGTGCAGCCGCTATTAAGGGTTCGTTTGTTCAACGATTAAAGTCCTACGTGATCTGAGTTCAGACCGGAGTAATCCAGGTCGGTTTCTATCTATGAAATGATCTTTTCTAGTACGAAAGGACCGAAAAGAAGAGGCCCATGCTTAAAGCACGCCCCACCCCCACCTGATGAAACCAACTAAATTAGGCAAAAGGGCATACCCCCTTTAGCCTAAGAGAATGGCATGTTAGCGTGGCAGAGCCCGGACATGCAAAAGGTCTAAGCCCTTTCTACAGAGGTTCAAATCCTCTCCCTAACTATGATGTCTACACTCACCACCCACCTCCTTAATCCACTAGCCTACATCGTACCAGTCCTCCTCGCCGTAGCCTTCCTCACCCTAATTGAACGAAAAGTATTAGGTTACATGCAACTACGAAAAGGCCCAAATATTGTAGGACCATATGGTCTTCTACAACCAATTGCAGATGGGGTTAAACTCTTCATCAAAGAACCAGTACGCCCCTCTACTTCCTCCCCAGTACTATTTCTTTTTACCCCCATACTAGCTCTAACTCTAGCCCTCACCCTATGAGCCCCCATACCCATTCCTTATCCAGTAACAGACATTAGCCTTAGTATCCTGTTCATCCTAGCCTTATCAAGCCTAGCCGTATACTCCATCCTGGGCTCAGGCTGGGCCTCCAACTCAAAATATGCCCTTATCGGGGCCCTACGTGCAGTAGCACAAACCGTCTCATACGAAGTAAGCCTAGGACTAATCCTCTTAAGTACAATTATCTTCACCGGAGCATTTACCCTACAAGCTTTCAACATTACACAAGAAAGTATTTGACTAATCATCCCAACTTGGCCCCTCGCCACAATATGATATATCTCCACACTAGCAGAAACAAACCGAGCCCCCTTCGACCTTACCGAAGGAGAATCCGAACTAGTATCGGGCTTCAACGTAGAATACGCAGGAGGGCCCTTCGCCCTATTTTTCCTAGCAGAATACGCTAACATCCTACTAATAAATACCCTATCAGCAACCCTTTTCCTAGGAGCCTCTCACTTTCCAACAATCCCAGAACTAACCGCTATTAATCTCATAACCAAAGCAGCCCTACTATCCCTACTATTTCTCTGAGTACGGGCCTCCTACCCTCGCTTCCGATACGACCAACTCATACACCTCATTTGAAAGAATTTCCTACCCCTAACCCTAGCCATAATAGTATGACACTTATCCCTACCAATTACCTTTGCAGGACTTCCCCCCCTCGCCTAACAAGGAGTTGTGCCTGAATATAGGACCACTTTGATAGAGTGAAACATGGAGGTTAAAATCCCCCCAACTCCTTAGAAAGAGAGGACTTGAACCTCACCTAAAGAGATCAAAACTCTTTGTGCTTCCACTACACCACTTCCTAGTAAAGTCAGCTAAAGAAGCTTTTGGGCCCATACCCCAAACATGTTAGTTAAACCCTTTCCTTTACTAATGAACCCCTACATTCTAGCCGCACTACTTTTTGGCTTAGGACTTGGCACCACAGTTACATTCGCAAGCTCTCACTGACTTCTAGCATGAATAGGACTAGAAATAAATACTCTAGCCATCCTCCCATTAATAGCCCAACACCACCACCCACGAGCAGTTGAAGCCACAACCAAATATTTCCTCACACAAGCAACCGCAGCCGCAACACTACTATTTGCCAGCACAACCAACGCCTGGCTCACAGGCCAATGAAACATTCAACAAATAGACCACCCCCTGCCTACCACCCTCATCATCATTGCCCTAGCCTTAAAAATTGGACTAGCCCCCCTACACACATGACTTCCAGAAGTCCTTCAAGGCCTGGACCTTACTACCGGACTAATTCTTTCTACCTGACAAAAATTAGCCCCCTTTTCACTCCTCCTCCAAATTAACCACTTCAACCCCTCCCTACTAATCTTTTTAGGAGTCCTATCTACTCTTACCGGAGGATGGGGAGGACTGAACCAAACCCAGCTACGCAAAATCCTGGCATACTCATCAATCGCCCACCTGGGATGAATAATGCTAGTATTGCAATTTTCTCCCCCCCTCACCTTACTAACCTTAATTATTTACCTCTTCATGACAACAGCCATATTCCTCACACTAAAAACTAATAAATCAACAACAATCAACACCTTAGCAATCTCCTGAGCAAAAGCTCCAACACTAACAGCCATCACCCCCTTCATCTTACTCTCTCTTGGAGGTTTGCCCCCATTAACAGGATTTGCCCCAAAATGACTTATTCTACAAGAACTAACAAAACAGGACCTACCCATCATTGCCACCATCGCAGCACTTACCGCCCTGCTTAGCCTATACTTCTACCTCCGACTCTCATACGCGCTCACCCTAACCATATCCCCCAACAACATAATTGGTTTTATACCATGACGACTCAGCCAAACACAGCACACCCTCCCACTCTCACTAACTACCATTTCAACCCTCCTACTACTCCCTCTGACCCCCGGACTATCCTCTCTCATAACCACTTAAGAGATTTAGGCTAACATAGACCAAGAGCCTTCAAAGCTCTCAGTGGAGGTGAAAATCCCCCAATCCCTGATAAGACTTGCAGGACACTAACCCACATCTTCTGCATGCAAAGCAGACACTTTAATTAAGCTAAAGCCTTACTAGACAGGAAGGCCTCGATCCAACAAAAACTTAGTTAACAGCTAAGCGCCCAAACCAGCGAGCATCAATCTACCTTTCCCCCGCCTTGTTAGAAAACAAAAGGCGGGGGAAAGCCCCGGCAGGCGTTTAGTCTGCTTCTTCAGATTTGCAATCTGATGTGTCACACCCCAGGACTTGGCAGGAAGAGGACTCAAACCTCTGTTCATGGGGCTACAATCCACCGCTTAACACTCAGCCACCCTACCTGTGATAATCACACGATGATTTTTCTCAACCAACCACAAAGATATCGGCACCCTCTACCTTGTATTTGGTGCCTGGGCCGGAATAGTAGGAACCGCCCTAAGCCTACTTATTCGAGCCGAACTTAGTCAACCTGGCGCACTTCTCGGGGACGACCAAATTTATAATGTAATTGTTACAGCTCATGCCTTTGTAATAATTTTCTTCATAGTAATACCCATCATAATTGGAGGCTTTGGAAACTGGCTGGTTCCCCTCATAATTGGCGCCCCAGACATGGCCTTCCCCCGAATAAATAACATGAGTTTCTGGCTCCTCCCGCCCTCATTCTTACTACTTCTAGCCTCCTCCATAGTAGAAGCAGGAGCTGGAACTGGATGAACTGTTTACCCCCCACTAGCTGGGAACTTAGCCCACGCAGGGGCCTCCGTAGACCTTACCATTTTTTCCCTCCACCTAGCCGGAGTATCATCGATCCTCGGTGCTATTAATTTTATTACAACAATCATTAATATGAAACCCCCAGCAATCTCCCAATATCAGACCCCTCTTTTCGTATGAGCAGTACTAGTCACAGCAGTCCTCCTCCTTCTATCCCTGCCCGTTCTAGCTGCAGGTATTACCATACTCTTAACTGATCGAAACCTAAATACAACATTCTTTGATCCGGCAGGTGGGGGAGATCCTATTTTATATCAACACTTATTCTGATTTTTTGGGCACCCTGAAGTATACATTTTAATTCTTCCCGGATTTGGTATAATTTCTCACATTGTTGCATATTATGCAGGCAAGAAGGAACCCTTCGGATACATGGGCATAGTATGAGCTATAATAGCAATTGGACTATTAGGGTTTATCGTATGAGCCCACCATATATTTACAGTAGGGATGGACGTAGATACACGAGCTTACTTCACATCTGCCACAATGATTATTGCTATTCCAACAGGAGTCAAAGTATTCAGCTGGTTAGCAACACTTCATGGCGGGGCCATCAAATGAGAAACCCCCCTCCTTTGATCCTTGGGCTTCATCTTCCTGTTCACAGTGGGGGGTCTCACAGGAATTGTACTAGCAAACTCTTCACTAGACATTGTTCTTCACGACACATATTATGTGGTGGCACATTTCCACTACGTACTATCCATAGGAGCCGTATTCGCAATTGTTGCTGCCTTCGTTCACTGATTCCCACTTTTCTCCGGATACACCCTCCACAGCACATGATCAAAAATCCACTTTGGAGTAATATTTGTGGGAGTAAATCTCACATTTTTTCCACAGCACTTCTTAGGCCTAGCCGGAATACCACGACGATACTCCGACTACCCAGACGCCTATACCCTATGAAATACCGTCTCATCTTTAGGATCCCTAATCTCTTTAGTAGCCGTAATTATATTCTTATTTATCATTTGAGAAGCATTTACTGCCAAACGTGAAGTTCTTGCAGTCGAACTAACCACAACTAATGCTGAGTGACTTCATGGCTGCCCTCCCCCATATCATACATTTGAAGAGCCAGCCTTTGTACAAGTTCAAGTCAACTAACGAGAAAGGAAGGAATTGAACCCCCATTAGTTAGTTTCAAGCCAACCACATAACCATTCTGTCACTTTCTTAACAAGACATTAGTGTAATCGAAACAGTACATTACCCCGTCAAAGTAAAGTTGTGGGTTAAATTCCCGCATGTCTTACACATGGCTCACCCCTCCCAACTAGGATTTCAAGATGCAGCTTCTCCTGTAATAGAAGAACTTCTTCATTTTCATGACCACGCACTAATAATTGTATTTCTTATCAGCACCTTAGTACTTTACATTATTGTAGCAATAGTAACAACCAAATTAACTAACAAAAATATCTTAGACTCCCAAGAAATTGAAATTATCTGAACCATCCTGCCCGCAATTATCCTCATTCTTATCGCCCTTCCATCACTCCGAATTCTTTATCTAATAGACGAAATTAATGACCCCCACCTTACAATCAAAGCAATAGGACACCAATGATACTGAAGCTACGAATATACTGACTACGAAGACCTAGTTTTTGACTCCTATATAATTCCAACACAAGATTTAACACTAGGCCAATTTCGACTTCTAGAAACAGACCACCGAATAGTAGTACCCGTTGAATCCCCAATTCGTGTCCTCCTCTCTGCCGAAGACGTTTTACATTCCTGGGCCGTCCCATCCCTCGGAGTAAAAATGGATGCTGTACCAGGCCGTCTAAACCAAACAGCCTTTATTACCTCCCGCCCTGGTGTCTTTTACGGACAATGCTCTGAAATCTGCGGTGCAAACCACAGCTTTATACCCATCGTTGTGGAAGCCGTACCACTCCAACACTTTGAAAACTGATCATCCCTAATACTTGAAGACGCCTCACTAAGAAGCTGAACAGGGAATAGCGTTAGCCTTTTAAGCTAAAGATTGGTGGCCCCAACCACCCTTAGTGACATGCCACAACTCAACCCAGCTCCTTGATTTGCCATCCTAATTTTCTTCTGACTAGTCTTCCTAGTCATCATTATTCCTAAAGTACTAACACACACCTTTCCAAATGAACCTGCCCCACAAGACACCAAAACACCTAAGACAGAGCCCTGAAACTGACCATGATACTAAGCTTCTTTGACCAATTTATAAGCCCAATTTACCTGGGGGTCCCACTTATTGCACTTGCAATAATACTCCCGTGAGTCATATACCCAAGCCCCTCATCTCGATGACTAAACAACCGCCTTCTAACCCTTCAAGGATGGTTCATTAACCGATTTACTTACCAACTATTCCTTCCCTTAAACCAAGGAGGTTTTAAGTGGGCTGTAATCCTAGCATCCTTAATAATCTTCTTAATATCCCTCAACATATTAGGCCTTCTCCCATACACTTTTACACCCACAACACAACTATCCCTCAACATAGGAATTGCAGTACCCCTCTGACTTGCTACCGTGCTCATTGGGCTCCGAAACCAACCAACAGCTGCTCTAGGTCACCTTCTCCCAGAAGGTACTCCAACCCCACTAATCCCGATTCTCATCATCATCGAGACTATTAGCCTATTTATCCGCCCCCTCGCCCTAGGTGTACGACTTACAGCTAACCTAACAGCAGGCCACCTTCTTATTCAACTTATCGCAACAGCTACCTTCGTACTCCTACCATTAATACCAACCGTTGCCATTTTTACAGGAGTACTACTATTTCTTCTTACACTCCTAGAAATCGCTGTGGCCATAATCCAGGCCTACGTATTTGTCCTACTCTTAAGTCTTTACCTACAAGAAAACGTCTAATGGCCCATCAAGCACACACATACCACATAGTCGACCCAAGCCCTTGACCCCTTACAGGTGCGGTAGCTGCCCTACTTATAACCTCCGGCCTCGCTATCTGATTCCACTTCAATTCAACCGTACTAATAACCCTTGGCCTAATCCTCCTCTTTCTCACCATATACCAATGATGACGAGACATCATTCGAGAAGGGACATTTCAAGGGCACCACACACCCCCCGTCCAAAAAGGACTCCGATATGGTATAATTTTATTTATTACATCCGAAGTTTTCTTTTTCTTAGGATTTTTCTGAGCATTCTATCATGCTAGCCTGGCCCCAACTCCTGAACTAGGGGGATGCTGGCCACCCACAGGAATCACTACACTAGACCCCTTTGAAGTTCCCCTGCTTAATACCGCCGTACTTTTAGCCTCCGGCGTCACAGTTACATGGGCCCACCACAGCCTAATAGAAGGAGAACGCAAACAAGCCATCCATTCTTTAACCCTTACCATCTTACTCGGCTTCTACTTTACACTTTTACAAGCAATAGAATACTACGAAGCCCCATTTACAATTGCAGACGGGGTCTATGGGTCAACCTTCTTTGTTGCTACAGGATTCCACGGCCTCCATGTAATCATTGGATCAACTTTCCTTGCCGTTTGCCTTCTACGCCAAATCCAATACCACTTTACATCTGAACACCACTTTGGATTTGAAGCAGCCGCCTGATACTGACACTTTGTTGATGTAGTCTGACTATTCCTATATATCTCCATCTACTGATGAGGTGCATAATCTTTCTAGTACTAACGCTAATATAGATGACTTCCAATCATAAGATCTTGGTTAAAATCCAAGGAAAGATAATGAATTTAACCGCAATAGTAATCACCATTACCGCGATCCTCTCATCTATTCTCGCCACTATTTCATTTTGACTCCCCCTTTTAACCCCCGACCAAGAAAAACTATCCCCCTATGAATGTGGCTTTGACCCCCTAGGCTCAGCTCGGCTCCCGTTTTCCCTCCGATTTTTTCTAGTAGCCATCCTGTTTCTCCTCTTTGACCTAGAAATTGCACTACTCCTCCCCCTGCCTTGAGGGGATCAACTCCCAACCCCTCTACTCACATTTTCCTGAGCAACTGCCATTCTAATTCTCCTAACCCTAGGACTGGCCTATGAATGAATACAAGATGGACTAGAATGAGCTGAATAGGCACTTAGTATTAATTAAAACATTTGATTTCGGCTCAAAAACTTGTGGTTAAAGTCCACATCTGCCTAATGACCCCCACCCACTTTGCCTTCTCAACAGCCTTCTTCTTAGGACTAACAGGTCTTGCACTTCACCGGGTCCACCTCCTATCTGCCCTTCTCTGCCTTGAAGGAATGATACTGTCCCTGTTCTTAGCTTTATCTCTATGAACCCTTCAACTTAATACAACAAATTTTTCAGCCTCCCCCCTGCTCCTTCTAGCATTTTCCGCCTGTGAAGCCAGCGCAGGACTAGCTCTTTTAGTTGCTACCGCCCGAACCCACGGCACAGACCGCCTCCAAAACCTCAGCCTCTTACAATGTTAAAAATTCTAATTCCCACCCTTATGCTCATCCCAACAATCTGATTTACCCCCGCTAAATGACTCTGACCTACCACACTAACCCACAGCCTATTAATTGCCCTAATTAGTTTATCCTGGTTTATTAACATGTCAGAAACTGGTTGAACCAAACTAAATGAGTTCATAGCCACGGACTCTTTATCCACCCCCCTCCTAGTCCTAACCTGCTGACTCCTCCCACTAATAATCCTTGCTAGCCAGAACCACACAACCCCCGAACCCATCAATCGACAACGAACATATATCACCCTCCTAACATCCCTTCAAATTTTCCTAATCTTAGCTTTCGGTGCCACCGAAATCATTATATTCTACGTAATATTTGAAGCCACCCTAATCCCCACCCTAGTCATTATCACCCGCTGAGGTAACCAAACAGAACGCTTAAGCGCCGGAACCTACTTCCTATTTTATACACTCGCCGGATCCTTGCCCCTCCTCGTTGCTCTCCTTATCCTACAGAACTCTACAGGAACCCTATCAATACTTACCCTACAATTCTACCCCTCATTCCCTATGCCCTCATATGCAGACAAACTATGATGAGCCGCCTGCCTCCTAGCCTTCCTTGTCAAAATACCACTCTATGGCGTCCACCTCTGACTACCAAAAGCCCACGTAGAAGCCCCAGTGGCAGGCTCAATAGTCCTAGCCGCAGTCCTTCTAAAATTAGGGGGGTACGGAATAATACGAATAGTAATTATATTAGATCCCCTAACAAAAGAACTCAGCTACCCCTTCATTATCTTTGCACTATGAGGTGTAGTAATAACCGGCTCAATTTGCCTGCGACAAACAGACCTAAAATCACTAATTGCCTACTCCTCAGTAGGCCACATAGGCCTTGTTGCAGGGGGAATTCTAATTCAAACGCCCTGAGGGTTTACAGGAGCCCTAATTCTCATAATTGCCCACGGACTAACATCATCCGCCCTTTTCTGTCTAGCCAACACAAACTATGAACGAACCCACAGCCGAACCATATTACTAGCCCGAGGCCTACAAATGCTCCTCCCCCTAATAACTTTCTGATGATTCCTGGCAAGTCTAGCCAACTTAGCCCTTCCACCACTCCCTAACCTCATAGGAGAGCTTTTAATCATTACCTCCCTATTCAATTGATCCTGATGAACACTTATTCTTACAGGAGCAGGCACCCTAATCACCGCAAGCTATTCACTATACATATTTTTAATAACCCAACGAGGCCCCCTTCCCCCCCACATTATTGCACTAGAGCCATCACACTCACGAGAACACCTATTAATTGCCCTCCACCTACTACCCCTCCTTCTCCTCGCTCTTAAACCCCAACTAATTTGAGGATGAATAGCCTGTAGACATAATTTAATCAAAATACTAGATTGTGATTCTAGAAACAGAGGTTAAAACCCCCTTGTCCACCGAGAGAGGCCCAGAAGCAACGAAAACTGCTAATTTTCGCCCCTCCAGTTAAACTCTGAAGCTCACTCGCCCCGCGCTCCTAAAGGATAACAGCTTATCCATTGGTCTTAGGAACCAAAAACTCTTGGTGCAAATCCAAGTAGCAGCTATGCACACCACTACCGCTATAACTTCAGGCTTTATTATTATCTTCATAATTTTACTTTACCCCCTGTTAACAACCCTCTCCCCCCACCCACAACCATCAAACTGATCACTCGCCCAAGTAAAAACAGCAGTCAAATTAGCCTTCATTATTAGCCTATTTCCCCTATGCCTATACTTCTCCCAAGGAATTGAAGTAATTATTACAAACTGAAACTGATTTAACATCTCCACCTACGACATTAACATTAGCTTTAAATTTGACTACTACTCAACTATCTTTGTTCCTATCGCCCTCTATGTGACCTGGTCCATCTTAGAGTTTGCATCATGATACATACACTCGGACCCCTACATAAACCGCTTTTTCAAATACCTCCTCCTATTCCTGATCGCCATACTAATTCTAGTTACTGCAAATAACCTATTCCAACTCTTTATTGGCTGAGAAGGAGTGGGTATCATATCCTTTTTACTCATCGGATGATGACATGGACGAGCAGATGCAAACACCGCCGCCCTCCAAGCAGTCCTATACAACCGAGTAGGGGACATTGGACTTATCTTTGCCATAGCATGAATAGCCACCAACCTTAACTCTTGAGAAATACAACAATTGTTCTCAACTATAGGCAATTTCGACCTAACTTATCCACTACTAGGCCTAATTCTCGCCGCCACAGGCAAATCAGCTCAATTCGGACTCCACCCCTGGCTTCCCTCAGCCATGGAGGGTCCAACGCCGGTCTCTGCCCTACTTCACTCCAGCACAATAGTAGTTGCAGGCATCTTCTTACTAATCCGAATTAGCCCCCTAATACAAAATAATCAAATCGCACTCACCACCTGCCTATGTTTAGGGGCCATCACCACCCTATTTACAGCAACCTGCGCCCTAACCCAAAATGATATCAAAAAAATTGTTGCCTTCTCCACATCCAGCCAACTCGGCCTAATAATAGTGACAATTGGACTCAATCAACCCCAACTAGCCTTCCTACATATCTGCACCCACGCCTTCTTTAAAGCTATACTGTTCCTCTGCTCAGGCTCAATTATCCACAGCCTTAACAACGAGCAGGACATCCGAAAAATAGGAGGAATACATCACCTTACCCCACTCACATCTTCCTGCCTTACAATTGGAAGCCTTGCTCTAACAGGCACCCCCTTTCTAGCAGGCTTTTTCTCTAAAGACGCTATTATTGAAGCTCTAAACACCTCAAACCTAAATGCCTGAGCCCTGGTCCTGACCCTCCTGGCCACTTCTCTCACAGCAGTCTACAGCCTACGAGTAGTTTTTTTCGTATCAATAGGTCACCCACGATTCAATGCCTTATCACCCATTAATGAAAACAACCCAACAGTCATTAACCCAATCAAACGACTAGCATGAGGAAGCATCATTGCTGGACTCCTCATTACCTCAAACATCCTCCCGCTCAAAACACCCGTAATAACAATACCTCCCCTCCTTAAACTAGCCGCTCTTATTGTCACCATCCTAGGACTACTTACAGCCTTAGAACTAGCATCACTAACAAGTAAACAAATCACCAAAACACCAAAACTTCCCACACACCACTTCTCTAATATACTAGGATTTTTCCCAGCAATTATCCACCGCCTCCCCCCAAAACTCAACCTACTCCTTGGACAAACAATTGCCAGCCAAATAATTGACCAAACTTGACTAGAAAAATCAAGCCCTAAAGCCATCACCACCCTTAACATGCCTTTAATCACCACTGCAAGCAACACCCAGCAAGGCATAATCAAGACCTATC
>JAQQAE010011631.1:0-13527 GCA_029823295.1 Pseudamia nigra | reverse complement strand
TCGCCCAGGATCGAGATGGCTGGAGGAGACTCGTTGGCGCCTTATGCCCCAGCTGGGGAGAATAGGATTGAAGAAGAGCAATGTCACTTTAAACTGCATTAAAACATACACAGCTGTAGCTAAGATTTTTTTGGATTAAGGCACAAAAACAACTTGGCTGAGGTTGGAAGGGATAATAGTTCGGGCTAAAAGCTATTTGCCAGCTCTGTCTGTCAGCATTCCCCTCCCCTACCTCTAACTGCATGATACCATTATACCATCACTTTGTGAAATGACAACAACCACCAAGCAAACAGCTCCACACTGAAAATGATACATATTAATGAAGTTGCAATGAGGCAGGCCTGAGTTGGTTCTATGTGGCAGTATTTCCCATATGTTTTTGTCTTAAGACTCAAACAAGAAAACTGGTATGGCCTTTGTATGGAAATTCAAAAATCCACATAATGTACCATTTTTGCTTTTACTGTTTATAAGTGTAAAACATCAAAATATGTATAAGAATGAACACTGAACTCATTTGGTTAATTTTGATTGAATTAAAAATGGGCAAAAGTACCAAAAATTTAACAAAAAAATCAACAAAATGAACCAAATAATTAACATCCATCCATCCATTTTCTACCCCTTAATCCTTGCAAGGGTTGGAAGGGGGGGGCGGTGCTGGAACCCATCCCAGCTGACTTGGGGTGAAGGCAGGGTACACCCTGGATGAGTCACCAGTTCATCGCAGCAAATAATTAACATAATTAACAAAATATCTACAGTATGAACAAAATGAAACAAAAATAAACAAAACTAGAAAGCATTCAGAGAGTAGAGACCTCTGTCGAGCAGCTCATTTTCTCCTGTAATGTGATTTGCACCCAACAATAATAGGCCTACATTTATTTTACATTATTGGATTCCTTGACTATGAAAACATACCCATAGCATTTGGAATCATATTCATACCATTAGTAGTTCAATAGTTATTCACAAAAATTGAAATTTTCATGGTGGCAATTTTCATCTGGATCTAGCTCCATACATAATGAAGATACAAAAAATCCACTACACTGGTTCAGCAGAGTCTTGACTACAGTTTGGTGTTCGTTGCAGGTCTGTACCATTATTTGTTGCTTTACAGTGCCAAATATTCCATGAGAACCCTAAATTTCACTGTTCCAGATCGAAGGATCCCAAATATTGCTAGGATCCAGATGAAACTGAGATATTGTAGAACCTATGTTGATAGTATCCAGTATTCTTTTGCCAAGTATTCTGCACATTCTTTATAGAGTTACATGCAAAAATGCTGAAATTGGCCCGATGTTGCAATGATAAGGAATCCTTAAACAATTCCTGGATCCAGACAGTGATCCGGATCACTTCCCAAATCGAATCAATTGGTCCTTACGTCATTTCCAACTGGATTCATCAGAATCCATTCATGACTTTTTGAGTTATCCTGTTAACAGGCAGACAGACAGACAGACAAATAGACAAAAATATGAACTCCTTGGCACAGGTAATAATGGTGAAAAAGTTGGCCTAGTAAAATTCCCCACAGTTGGTTCCTGAACCTAAGTTTGGGAAAGGCTGCATTGTCATAACGACTGAAGACAGAAGAAAAATAAATAAGTAAAATGACTCTTTCCCCAAATGTGAATGCTGAATAAAAATAAGATTGTTTTCCCTGTTCCAAAATAAATTGGGTTTAGTGAGGAGATTGCAAAGGATTATAATAAAAATAATATTAGATGTTGCTCAACATCACATTGTTATCTAGGCCTTAATTTAGGGATGCAATGCCAAATACTGCTACTAATAGCAAATAGGATTTACTGTATATAGTGTATTTACATTCATACAAGGCTGGGTTGGTGAAGTGTCTTGCCTAAGGACACAACAATGACATGGATAGAGTGAGATTTGAACCCTCAACTCTGTGGTTATTGGATGACCTCTTCTTCCTCTTGAGCCACTACTAGGCCGTCCCCGTGATGTGGCAACATGTAAAAACTTTAATTGCTCTGGCTTGTAATGTGAGCTGATCTGCTGTGTGTAAGTCCACAGATTTCTACATGCCTCCACCCCAACCTCCTCCGAAAATGGACTTTGTCCCTTTATAACAACATCACCAGACTCACCGTGGTTTGTCCCGTTACTAAACAACAGGACATGTGTACATCATAAAAAGCGGGTTGATCAAGCAAGTCATACTTTGACTGAGGAGATACTTATGCCTTTTTCCACTCACAGTGCTTTTAATACTACATTTATTGTGAGGTTCTTTTGTGTCATTTATGTGCCTGCAGTAATGTGCTTGATGTAAGTAATTAAACTGTCAACAATGTCGAAATCTTTGCTTCTTCCAATAGAAACTGAAGCAAACAAGGTTTCCATTAGACATGGGAAACCAATACTACATACTGCATAACTATGGGTCCTTTGAGCTATTTCTGTCCTTATTTCTCCTCTTTTTCTTCCGTTTCCCTCTCGTGTATTCTTCTAACACCTATGAGT
Source organism: Pseudamia nigra (assembly GCA_029823295.1). Taxonomy (NCBI): domain Eukaryota; kingdom Metazoa; phylum Chordata; class Actinopteri; order Kurtiformes; family Apogonidae; genus Pseudamia; species Pseudamia nigra. The sequence continues at coordinate 11,019 of JAQQAE010011631.1, read as the reverse complement.
AAAACCTGGTAATGTATGTAGGTTACTGTACCCATATGACTCGCAGCATCCTTCGTCAGTAACTGTCAGGAAGCATGTTTCATCGCCTACACATTCTCATATCACACTCATGTTGTTCACTCTTCACATATAACCTTGCTCACAGAGATCCTTTGTAGTATATGAGACAACAGTGTCACCTATGGGCTGAGAGGAAATCTACACTATACTGTACACAAGCGAAGGCGTCTGAACATCATTCATGCTACATAGTTTTCTTGTACCTGAACATATCAAGACATAGAATCTGTATTCGCTTTGGAAATAGATATATGAATATGAAATGATGAAAAATAGAGGAGTGTGAATATTCATTTTTTTCTGATTCACTTCTCATTACCACAATTACACGACCGTTGTACTTTGACTGGGAGGAAATAAAAAATTACAGTTTAGGCAGTGAAATTGTCATTTGTATCAGTAATTGACACTAATAAAATTATTTTTCTTTTTTTTCCCCATGGATCATATGCTAATCAAAATGTGAAGTATTAAAGATGACACTTAACGGGCGTGATAAGCAGCTAATGAAAGAGGGGAGGCAAGTGGGACAGTAATAGACATACTCCAGCTAATAAGTTCCTGTTCATTAGAGCATGCAAACTGTACCCTCCTCCTGTCTTGTCTGTTTCGTCTGACTGACAGCTTTGACAGCCTTTCCTGTCAAAGGGATACTTTTGACCGTATCCTCAAATAAAGCATTAATATTTCACAGTACAACTAAGTGAGTTATAAGCCTCTTTATAAATGGATCAGTGGCAAACTATTATTGGAGGGTGACATAAGCCTCTACTTGACTCTCTATTTAAAAATAGATGACACTATCTATATGCCAGCATTTTGATGACATTTTCTTGTGTCTGGGAGGATGTCTTCACTGCCTCTCACGATGTTGGTAGGCTGACTCACACAGAGTGGAGTTGAAATGACAGACTTTGATCTTTCCCACTCGTCTCTCCCTTTTGCTATTCCCTCAGTGGACCTCTGCATATGTCGACCCACATCCACCCTGAAAAAGCAGAACGAAAATCCATGAAATGAGATGCCAAATACTAGTCTCTCCTTGTGACATGGCAAAAAAGTTAAAAAGTGAAAACTAAAAAAGTGGCATAGAAAAAGAACAAAAAAGATGATAACCAGGCCGAACCCACTGGCTATGATGAGAAGTGTATGCCTTCAATTCACAGCTAATGGGCGTATTAATCTTACTGCAATAAAAATCTGGTCAGAGATTCACAGTGGGACACCACCAAACTCGGCTTAGTTCCCAAATTACACCCTGGAGGCATTTTACCCTTTAAAGAAAGGATGAGAAACTGCTGCAAAAAGTCTAGAAAATGCACCTGTGTTACAAATAGGAATAGAGGTTGGAGGGAGGACTACAAGGCGCTTGTCCCTAAACCTGTACAGGTGTCAAAGTGTTGCAAGGCAATCAGGAGTGGTGGGTTTTACCAATAGGACTGGAGTGATGCAGTGTGCACAGGGAGATGAGGGGAACTTTCAGAGATAATCATGCTAACACTGAATTCCCTCATTACCTCTGAGGCTGAGCTGTGGGCAGGAGTCCAAGTCACACGCATACTTTCTGAAATGGAGAGAGCTCCAGAAGTAAGCTCAAGGGGAGCGCAGAAGCCAGTATGTTACTCACAGGGATCAATGGAAAGATGAAAAGGCCATTAATGTCAGTCTATTGGGATAATAAAATATGCTGTTTAACCGGGCATTGCATGTTTTCTGCTAGTTTTCCTGAGATAATTAAATATAAAGTCTTTGATTTTGTGTTATCTGATTATACAGGTCTGCCTTTTATGACAACAAATTAAATAAGTTCACTTGTTCAGTAAACTTGTTTGCTTCATCACCTGGTTGCCTTCCAGTTTTGCAGAAGAAGCTCTGAAAAGAGATCTGATATACTTAGGCTCAGACTTGTCTTTGACTCAGCCTATTACACACTTCAACCCCACTCAAAGTTGCTTCAATTATAAACATGATAGTGCTAGTGCCTCTCGTCCCAAGAGATGTTCTAGTGGTACAATGCTACAGATCACATTTAGATCTCAGATCAAAGCTGTTACATTTTGCCCAAACCCTAATTGGCGTCAAGCAAAAATAGAAAGCCTCATCTCCCCCTGATGATTTTCAGGGTAGGGCAACAGCAGATTTAAAGAGTGACTTATAGTAGTTCAGTAAAGTGATTTTTTTTTAGCATCCAATCTTGCATGTTTGTTTTGTCTGCCCATGATTCAAACAAGTATCTAGTGTATTTTATTCATAGGAGTAAAAAAAAGCCAAACAGGACAAACATGTTTTCAGGACTGGAACATCAAACCACACAAACTCTTCTTTATTAGCCCACAGTCTTGCACACAACACCAGATTTGAATAGAAACCAAACTATTTGTATTTGTGTGTTCTCTGTGCCATTTGCAGTATTAATAATACACCACAGAGGGAATCACTTGATATCTAACAGGAAATTCATGCACTGAACTCCCACATAATTATGCTGGTTTTCATTTCCCACTCCTGCCATTGTAATGGAATGTTCACTGGGATTTGTGGAACGCAAAGCTAATTGTCATCTGTCTGTCTGCACCTGTGAGTCAGTGGAAACTATTTTCAGAGATGATTAAAGTTTGATTGTGATGCAGTGAGGTCACCCATGACTCCAGGTGAGACTAAAATAAGCTAATCTTAAATGATCATCACTCAGATGAAGCAAAGTGTAGATTTCATTTGCAAATTCAAGCTCAAAGAGGGCCACTGTGTTAGAGCTGGGACACAGTGGAATTGCAAGGGTAAATGTGTAACATTTGTAAATGTATAACCCCACTGAATGCATTTTCTTGTAGTCTTTTCGGGTACGCAGTGACTAATGTGTTTTTTTTCTCTTTTTTTTTCTACCAATTCCAGCAACTTTCAAAAAGGAGAAAGAGCAAATTCTCTCAGGCCCTCTTACCTAAACTGTCAGCACCTCATTCATCATTATGAAATAAGGAAAACAAATGTTGTGCTACATAATAACACAAGGGGAATTTCCTCTAAAGGTTAAATACTATTTTAAGCAACTCTGTGAACAATACAGTAACTTCAAGCAATTCACCGTTCCCTCTGTGGCTTTTGAGAGCCGTTGGATCCATGCCTGTGTACACATGTCTTCATGTGTGTATGCTTTTTTGCTTGAGTGCTCCTGTTTCATACAGTATCTAAGAAGGAGTGGAGGCAGAACAGAGCAACACAAATACAAAAGTTTTGTCATGTGTGCGCGACGTGAATGTGTTTTATGCTTGTGTGTAGGAGGGTAGCTGTTGGTGTGTAGGTGTGAGCTATGCAAATACCTACCTGGTATGAGTGCAGAGAGGTGGCCAATTGGAGCAGAATGAGGAAGTTAGGAGGATAAAACAGCCATTGTAGTGAGACAGCACCTAGAGTCTGCATGCTTTCATCTGTTAATTCAGAGATTAGGAAAGTGAAAGACCTCGGCTCACCGTAAGCACCTGTAGCTCACTATAGTACTGGAATCTGCAGCAAACTCAGTTAAGCAAACCTGAGAGTGGATCTACCAAAGACCCATCACAGGCCTGGTCGGACCCCCATTCTACTGCTCTGGTAGGCTGCTCTATGGTGTAATGCTGTATTGTCCACCGTCATAACCAATAAGTCAGTGTTCTTTATTAAAATTTACAGTGACATATTTTCTTTATTCAATTTCACCTTCATACTTTGCCTGTTAAGTGATGTTTTTGAGGTTTGTGTGCAAATATAAAAAGGGCATTTTCCCTCTGAATTATAAATAATGTCCTTAGACCTCAGTTATTTAAATTGTATCGGTTTTTTTTAAAGATACTGTTCAAAGAGTTTCTGCATTATGACCTGCATCTAAAATAGCCAAAACCTAACCAGAAAAAATGCAATCTTTGGAAAGACTCTATGTGGTTGCTGACAGTATACACGCTGCCTAAGTGATGACTAAATGATCATTGTAATATGAAATGCATTGTTTTATTTTGTAAGGTTACACTGACCCTCCTTTAATGACACTATTATGACACACATAACTCCCGGGCCTGTAAGAGGTAATGTCAGGTTGTTTGTTTGATTATTGAATTATTGGTTGGCTTGTCTTGTTGTTAGCAGGATTATGCAAAAACTACTGACCTGATGTTTAGGCTTCAACGAAGGAAGAACACATTAAATTTGGGTGATTCAAAGACCATTCACTAACAGTGCAAGATATGGTTTTTCTTAACATTTTGTTGAATGTATGACTTTCATGCAAATGCTCTAGAAGCATGGTGGCTAGCAGTAAAAGGAGCTGGGTTTGATTCTCAGTTGGTGCAAAGCCTATAATTTCATTTCATTTAACCCTTCCCCAAAATTTTGTAGAAAGTCATCAGTGGTTTTTGCATAATCCTGCTAACAAACAAGCCAACATGAAAACATACCATTGAGGGCAGATGTAAAAGATCCTGTATATGAGAAAGAGGGTGCTACTGTAGGTGAATAATCAGCCCTGGCATCTAGTTTTGAAATGTGATGTCCATTTATTTGAGAGGGCATTTTCCTTTTTTTCTTTTGTTTTGGAGAAAAAGCATATTAAAAGTGTAAAAAGATAGAAATATAAAAGGCAATGGCAGCTGAAAATGTGTGTAGATGAATGGTTTCAATAACAGAAAATAGTAACAAAAAGGAAGTTGACAAAAAGTATTTGACTGATGAAATCAAGCGCTGACTTATGAAATTTGACCTGTGAATTGTCCAAACAGAAACCTTTTGCCATTTTTCTAAATGCTTTTGTCTACATTTACTGAACAAATCATACTGTACATGTTTTTGCTATGTATTAGAACTTTCATCTGTTTTTTTCCCAATTTTCTCTTATTCTTTACACAAAATGCGTAAAAATTGCGCCTGCGTTATGGCATCTGCTGTTGTATTTTGTTGAGATTTGTTTAGGTGCTTGTGATTTCATGAGCAAAACTTAATTGTATAACGTAAGTATATCTAAAAGCCAATATTTTCTCGTCCCATTGCCATTACAGTTTTATGAGATACAACAATTCTTGCATGAACTCCTTCAGACAAGTATTTTTATCTCTTCACAAAAACATGTCGGAGAATGATTTTCACTGTGGCTTGGCTAACAGGATATTGATCCATAACTGTGACTGTTTCTTTGTCTCCTTTCTTCTTGCTTTGCTACTTGATTGTTATATTGGTACGAGCTCCTCTCTGTCTTGTGATAAGATACCTGTTTAGCAGAAGCCGAGTGCAGGGGAGTTAACACACAGCAGAAGACGTTTGAACAGACTTGGCAGATGTCAGCTGAGGACTTGATCTACCTTAGAATTACTGCATGTGTCACATATCTCCAGGGGAAATCTTGTTTTGGGATCGTGGCTGAGGTTGTTGAAACCATTCTGACAGTTACCTTTAGGGAGATTCTTTGGGCTGTTTTTGCATCACACATGTGTAAGTGCACTCTTAAGTGTTTAAACGTGTGACAGGGTTTACAGTAAGGAGGTTTTGTTTATAACCCACCATAAACCTGTGACCAAGATCTTCCTGTAAATAGGTGAAGTGTGGGTCACTGTATGAAGAATTACACATTGTTTACTGTAGACACATGAAACAGGTGTCATTTATCATGTGGATCCTTGAAAGTCTGATCATGGTAGTAACATTTACAATCATAGTGCTGCAGGTTAGTCAGAAGTACTCATTTCTTGAAAAAAAATAGCGTGCCTTTTTATGTATAGAGATGCAAACAGTCAGGTCCATGCAAATCAGAAATGTTAAACTTGAAACTGGATGCTGGCAATGATTACTATCATACATAACTCAGCCATTGTGCATGTGCAGTGCTTCTCTATGTAGAGTTGGGTAAAACAGTGGAGCGGCTGAAATGCTGATGAACTTTATTTACATGAGATGCAAATATGCAGTACAACTTTGAAACATACCCTTATTTACCTCTATAGGTACAACCCTGCAACTGTCAGCTGTGAAGCAATGGAAAATAAGCAGCTGGAATTATGATGTCTGATGTCTTCATCAAAGCTCACAGCCCATTTAGAACCTGATTTATTCAGTGTCCATATAGAAGGGCCACACCAAGCATAGTGCAGAAGTGACGTAGATCATTCAAAAATCCATGTTATCAAAGTAATTCTTCCTCTATACAGGTGTTTCATAATCTCTTTTTCACAAATGATCAGAGAATGGAGAAAGTGATTCTCTCAAATGATGGACTGAGTTTGCTGCACCACTTTGGTCACAATGCCATACAGTAGATGGTGGAAATCATCAGAATGTGTATGTACCTCAGAGGTTGATGCCTCATGTCAAGTTGAGAAAAGTGCAAGTCTGCTCTCACGACTGGAATTTTTTTCTGAATTTGAGCTGAGTTCAACATTGGTGCAAATGCATAATTTGGCATCAAGACTATGTTGAGTAGTACATTTGTATAGAGGAAGAGCTACGCTAACAACATGTGCCATTGGAGTGACTTGTATCACTTAATTAAAATGATATGCCCACTTATAATTTTCGCTTGACAACCTTGTGTCTGTGTTACTGACCTCACCTGCATGTGACAACCTTGTGTGTCAATTTACTTGAAACTTGCCTTGATAATTGATGATCTAAAGATCTATATCCTATTTGTGATGCAGATCTTTGGGACCAGTGGTGCCACTGCTTGCAAAGAAAAGCCTAACCTGTCATTGTTGATACATACATTTTCTAGACCCATAATTCATCAGCAGAATATATTTTTCTTTAAAAACTGGTGTTACTGTATTCAATACAGTAAATGCAGTCCACTGACAATTCAGTAGGAGGCAGAAGGAAAGCCTCTGAGGACCTTAAGAGGGGTCATCCAAGACAGCATCACCCTAAGCCCAGCTAAGTTTTTTTTTTTTTTTTTTTGCGGGTGTTTTGTAAAAGCACTTTAAAAAGAACACTTCTGGAGCTAAGGAGTGATACACAGAATCTGTTCAAAGTTTAAATAAAGGTTATGGCCTGTATGTTTTTGTTTGTTTATTTAAAAACATGAACAAAAAGTTGTAACAAATACAGTACCTGATGAATCATATACGATACAGCTCTAAATCTTGGTTGTACAAAGTGGTTTTGCATATTTTTTTCTCAGTGACTTGAAGGTCCAATAAACACTCCAATTCCAAATAATAATTTTTTTTGTGTGTCTGTTTGATTGCTATTTCAGGTTGAAAGGGTTTTAAAAGTGGTCAAACCAATGGACTTGAAACTTGCCATAGTTACTGACCACTTATGTCTCCATCCTGCTGCTACTGAACAAGAAAAGAAAATCATACAAAATTCTGCCATGAAGCTATTTGATTTTATTTGATTTGATGTGATTTGATTTGATTGTGTGCGATGCATAAAGTGCCATTTGTTTATAAGACTCCACAATACAGCAGTTCTGAGTTTATCTTACATTTTGGTTCTGAATAAAACAATATGCCTTTTCCCAGGCTTTACAGATGAAAGATGTTATGACAGATGGTTTCCTCTGAAAACATAACTCCCGTTTTTCAGAATCATCCAAGCAAAATAAATTTTAACAAAACAAAGACATTTTTTGTCATACAGTCCTTAAATCCTCATAGGCAGTAGAGTAAAAACAAAAGTAATTTTCATTTTCCACCTCTCCTAAATCACAAGATAAACACAGCCTATTGTTTTTTGGCCTATTAGGTACTGTATGAAATCAACTGATCTCTAGAGCTAATCGTAAAGTTCCTGTTCACAATGGTGCACAAAGAGATCTTTGACTTGTATATAAGTTGTATTGTACTTACAGTTCTGTACCATAATCACTGTTTATAGCAAAATATGTCTGAGGTTTTTGCTTATTCTGAACATCATTCATAGTGCTCATCATTATAAGCAAACAACTAAGTTCTTTCCTTTTTATTACTTAGCATTCGTGACATGCAGAAGAGACAAGTTCTGACCAAAGTCTCAGACTTTATTAACTAATGTGACAGCAATAATAGACTGAATTTCTCAGAAAAGTGGATGTATCACAATATGACATGTCTCCCACTGCAAATCCTTACTCTGCCCTTGTCCACCATTTAGCTTTCACTGAGCAGAACCTTGGGTAATCTGAACAATGTCACCATTCTAAGATGGAAAGTTTTGAAACATCTCATAGTCTTTGTTTGCTCCATAAAGATGTTCATTTTTCCTTATTGATCTTTCCTGATAGAAAACTGCTCTCCTCCTGCCATAGCCCCTGGGCCATGGTACATCAGAGTACAGCAGCTTCAATATGAGCATCACTCCGAGCGCCACACTGGACAGCCAGCTGCCTACTAGCTGGGGTCCTACCAACTCCTACCCCGATGGTGAGACTGATAACACACACCGATCACTGCATCACACCTGGGCCTTTGTGCCTGCCTTCCCTCATGTAAATCACTTAATTAAATTGTCAGAATAATATCCTAAAATGCCTCAAAAAATATGTTAATTTGTTCTGCTGAAGGATTCTGATTGCTCTCTATTCAACAATCCAGTTCTCTCAGTGGTTATGAAACTGTAATGCAAAGTGAAAATCATTCAATAATTAGCAGCTGATGTATTGCTCACCTGGTGAGCCCAGAGCGCTGCAGCACCAGACTAGAATCAGACGTTCCTCACAGCTCATTTAGAAAACAGCTTGGCAGATGAGTTATTGACAAATATTGTCATTAGGGGAATTCATAGAATAGAATAGAATAGAATAGAATAAACTTTATTTCTCCCTTATGGGAAATGCATTCATTTATCTCCTATATTCAGCTTTTAGAGATGTCGATCCCAAAAAGGGATCTAGTTGATTCTATGCACTTTTATTCAATTGATTATTTATTATTGATTATTAATTTTTTATTCATGTGATTCACTATTTTATTCATTTTGGTTATCAGTTTCTTTGCTTTGTTCATTTGATGTTTATTTCCATTTATTTTGTGCATTATTTTATTAATTTTTGTTCACTTTCATGTTGATCATGTTCACTTTTTGACATTTATTTTATTATTTTATTCATTTTGGGTTCGTTTTGTTTATTATTTTCTTCATTTCCTATTCAGTTTTGTTAATTTTCTTAATATTTTGTTCATTTTTGTTCACTTTCATGTTGATCATGTTCACTTTTTGACATTTATCCTATTATTTTATTCATTTTGGGTTCATTTTGTTTATTATTTTTTTCATTTCCTGTTCAGTTTTGTTAATTTTCTTATTATTTTGTTCATTTTTTGATCATCTTTGTTCATTGAATTGTTTACATTGATGGTGTGATCATTTTGTGGATATTTTGTTCTTTCTCTTGACTGTTTTGTTCATTTTTGGTTGTGCATCATCTTATTTATCACTTGCATATTCAGTTCATCTCATTTTCATGAGTATTTGCTTTTGTTAATTTTTGATTATTATTTTCTTGATTTTTCTTCTGACTTTTTAATTACTTTGTTTGATTGTTCATTTTTGTTCTTTTTGCCCTGTATGTTTACTATTGTGCTCATTTCAACAAGCTTTGATTATTTTAGTCATATCTTTTTTGTTCATTTATTATTTTGTTCATTATCTTGAGTATTTCAATCATTTTCATTCACTTTTGTTCATGTTTTTGTTGAATGCCTTTCATTATTCAGTTCATTTTGTTGATTTTGTGCTTGTTTTATTCATGTTCAATGGTAATTCCTATACATTTTTATTTTTATATTGTGTTTGAATGGTAGATCAAATGCAATGTTATATAGACGTCTGTGTTTAGATCCTGTGCAGATACCACATGTCTTTATGAAGATATACAGATACAATCAAACACTAAGTGTGAGTCCCTCTCTCCAGTGTCGATGGTGATGTCCAGTTACTCGAGTCGCCTGTGGCCTCACGACTCCCAGCCTCAGTTCTGGAGTAAGTACCAGGTGTGGGAGTGGCTGCAGCAGGTCATGGACATGCACCAGATCGACGCGTCCCACATCCCCTTCCAGAACTTCGACATGGACGGCCATCAGCTCTGCAGCCTCAGCTACCAGGATTTTGTTCTTGCCGCTGGCAGCGTGGGACCCATCCTCTTCCACAGCATCTCTGAACTCAAGTGGAACGGTGCGTCTCAAAGCCTGACACGAGAGGAGGGATAAGGGTGGAGGAAGATGAGCGCTCCAACACAAGTCTGGAGAACAGTGTTGATGAAGTCTTCCTCAGCTTAATATTAGTAAAACATGTATTAGGAACAAATTTACTCAAATACCTCTAGACTATACACTAACTTTAAAATTTAAACTGGGAACAAGCAAACATAACATTTGCTCCTCTAAAACATCTGCTTCATACAATGTTTTTGATGTTCTCTATTATTATTATTATTGCACATTAATTCTTCCTCCATTATTCTTTTATTTGTAATTTTTTGCTTATTTTTACTGTTATGTCACTTATTCTGTTCTTTTTCTATTATTTTATTCATTATTTTTCTCTTCATTTTGATGGCACTGCTCATATTTTGCTCATTTTCTTGATTTGTTTTGTTCATTTTTTATTACATTGTGTTTTTTGTTACTGTTGTTGTTTTTGTTTGTTTGTTTGTTTTTGTGTCTTTCTTTAACTTAATCAGAACCTGCAAAAATACAAATAAATATCACACCAGTAACAATGACATTTTTGTTCATTGTTGGAATCATTTTGATTCATTTTGTTGTTCACTTTTTGATATTTGTGCTAGTTTGTTCATTTATTATATTGTTAATTTTTTTGTCTCATTCTTAAATCTAATCAAAACTATAATAACAATACCAATTATAATAATGACATTTTATTTTTGGGCTTATTTTGGTTCATTTTTGTGACCATACATAATTATTGTGAAGAATTTGGTCATTCTCCTTAGGCATCTGTTTTGCTCATTTTGTTTTGTATTTGTTCATTTTCTTGATTGGTTCCCAGTTGCCTGCCCCCCCC
>JAQQAE010011630.1:0-13528 GCA_029823295.1 Pseudamia nigra | reverse complement strand
CGCTCTTCCTTTTGGTCTGTCTCCACATCTGCTTTAACACCTCCTCTTCCACCAGCTGGTTCCAATCCGCAAATTTGGGAGACAGTTCACAAACCACGCCCACATCCTCTGAATACGTGTCAATCAGTGACTCCCTTAGCTGAAAATCACACCTATGAAAACTGGATTGTAATACCAACTCACTCGTTTTAGGGCCAAAACATGGTCATTAGGATAAATCATAATCCTTAAATATTATTCCTATTTACATGATCTTCGCCATTGTTGTCCCTCAAACACCTAGACAGGACAGTGTCAAAAGTCATTCATCCTTTTTTATTGGTGTGAATATAAAATCGACTCTTTATTCGCCTCTGTCATTCTAAGTCAGGGGTCGGCCACCTTTACCATCTAAAGAGACATTTTTGGATGGAAAAAGGAAAAAAAATGTGTGCGGAGCCACAAAAAAATCTTTAACACTCTATGTTGCACATGACATATGACAAACATTTCTGCTGGCAACATGTTGAAATAAATTTGCTTATTATTTTATTCGTTTTGTTTAGTATCTTGTTCATTTTCTTGATTTAAAAAAAATATTTTTATTGTTCACTCAGTTCATTTTGCTCATAATTTAATCAGTTAGTTTTCTGTTTATTTTCATTCAGCTAATTTATAATTTTTGTGACTTTTTATTCATTTTGAGAATTATTTTGCTCGGTCTGTCTCAACCTTGTTGATGATTATGTTTATTTCTGTTCAAGTTCTTGATTCTTTTGTTGAATTTGCTCATTTTCATGATTATTTTGTTCAGTTTGTGCCTTATTGTTTTCAGATATGTCTTCATTTTTGTCCATTTGGTTCATTTTTTCCCTTCTTGTTGTTGACTTGGGGCTCATTTTGTTCCTTTTGACTTACTCTAATGTGTTACTTCCACCAGTGGACGAAGCCACGGGGGCCGTGGGGGGCCGTAGGTCACAGACACCAGTGCTGACTGGTAGAATATGCTGAAAAGCAAATTAATCATAAGAGTCAGGCGCGCCCAAAAATCTAATGTCTAGGTCTCTAACGGCGAGCGGCCACTATCGGATCTCCATCCTACCACTTTTCAGGACAGGTGGCGTGAAATAAGACAGAAAACTCCCTCAAAATGTTGCTCTGTGGCGACCGTCTTGCCATCACGGGCGATCAAACATGCCATCACCATGCTCTAGAAATAGCAGGCAACTACTGTCAGCTTCTTATGTGTTTGTTAAAAACTGGCTACGAGTGGATTTATGAGAGCAGCTCAAAATATAAATAGCTCCTGTTCTAACGGAATATTTATATTAAAGCTACAGCATGTTCTGGAAGTGGTTTTGAGCATATTTTCCTGTGGGCATCTCTGAAAATCTCACCATGTCCTGACTTTCATCAGGCGTTCTGAACCGCTCGCTATCGCTGCTGTTTGATGCCGCTGCTCTCGTGCTCCGAGTCGGGTTTTTTTTTTTTTTTAGTCGTGGTCCGAGGCGAAAGCAGAGGGCGGTTGTGCCTCTTTGATGCCGGTGTTTTCTTCAGTGATGTCATTTCTTCTGAGAAAAGCCCTTCAAAGTCAGCCTGATGTATTATGCATGGCGCTACAGTTGCTAGCCTGCGTGCTAGTGCGGCTCTGGGCTGGTGATGCTCACAGTGCTGAGAATAGCAGTGGAAGACGCTGTGCTGCTTTCTCTGGAATTATGGGGCTTTTTTCCCCTCCCTTAATGTCTGTTTTACTTTAGTGCGCATTAGTGTTGTGCAAAGAGAGCACAAAGCTATCAGGAGTCTGTAGCTCAAGTACGTTAAATATCCTCCGAGCAACAAGCTCCACATTGTGAGTGACTTTGTGGTTTTAGACTGGAATGTAGAAAAAAAGACATCTAAATGAGTTTGGAGCAACACTAACTTAAAACAACATATTGCGGCTGGATGTTCAAAACACTTCTCAGTCTGTTTGTGACATAACCAAATAATTACATTATGATCTCCATCCTACATTTAAATACACGGTAATATTCGATCATTTGAGCCCATATTTCCTGTAACATTTTGTCCTGTAATTAAAAGTACATGATTTCAACTTTTGGACTGCTCAGCTTCAGGCTATTATTGAAGAAATAATCAACTGTTTTGACCGTTAAATGTTTATTTACATAATTGACATAATCATTTTCAAAAAAGACACTTTATTGGCAGGCCATTGAAGAGTTAATGATCTGCTAAACTGCTACCGTTTTCCTCAGCTGTGTATGTTCAATGTTTCAGTGGCATTTTAGCATTTTAAAACGGAAAACTGGTCTGAGGTCAGATAAATACCTCAGACCATTTTAAATCGCTTCAGTCCACAGAGGACGTTGGTGTTCACATACAGTATGTCTTCTTCTTTACATGATGCGGTGTTAGCTTGTATTTGTGGATTACATGGTGAATTCTGGAAGTATTCCTGACTCCATACAGTGACTTCCAGCATAAATACCAGGCAGTTGTATATGTAGACAGTGACATTTTTCAGGGTTAGTTGTAATTTATGGCATTCAGGACAATGACAGCTCTGGGGTAAAAACTGTTCTTTCGTCTGTTTGTTTTGGTCTTTATTGCCCTGAAATGTTTCCATGAGGGTAGGGGTTCAAAGAGGAGGTGGCCAGGGTGTGAGGAGTCCCTGATGATGCAGCGGGTGGTGAAAATCTCCCCCAGGGATGGAAGAGAGCGGCCAGTCAGTCTCTGAGCACTGTTTATGACCCCCTGGAGCCGCAGTGCAGCTGGAGAACCACAGCGAGATGCTCAGCACCGACTCCACCGAGCCGTGGTAGAAGGACCGCAATAGCTCAGATCTTAGATTGTTCTTCCTGAGAATCCTCAGGAAGCAGAGTCTCTGCTGTGCCTTCTTCAGGATCGATGTGGCGTTTGTAGTCCAGGTCAGGTCTTCACTGATGTATGTGCCCAGGAATCTGAAGTCTGGCACCATCTTGACCCTGTCCCCATTTATGGTGATGGGCTGAATGTCCGGTTTACCCCTCCTGAAGTCAACAATCAGCTCCTTCGACTTGGAGGTGTTCAGGATGATGTTGGTGGTGGTGCACCAGACTGACAGACGCTCCACCTGCACCCTATAGGATGTCTCCTCTCCCCCTGAGATGAGCCCCACCACCGTGGTATCGTCAGTGGATTTGATGATGGCGTTGCCTAGGTGGGTGGGGGTGCAGTCATGGGTGTAGAGGGTGTAGAGTAGGGGGCTTAGCACACAGCCCTGTGGAGAGCCGGTGCTGGTGCTCAGTGCTGAGGACTGGAGGGGCCTATTCTCACCCTGTGTCAGAAAGTCCAGGATCCAACAGCAGATGTGGTGGTACAGACCCAGGTCCGCCAGCTTGCTCACCAGTCTGCTTGGAATGATAGTATTAAAAGCCGAGCTGAAGTCCACTACTTTCAAATCAGCATGGGTAAAATCTTTCGCAACCATGTGTACTGCTTCTGGGTGGTTGTTTGTTGCAGGCTGAGAGCATTGTCCAAGTGGCTAAGAGTTGTGCTAGCGTTAGCATTGGGTGAAATGTACACAGCAGTCACCATGACAACTGTAAACTCACAAGAAAGGCATAAGGGCCTGCATCGAACTGTGATAAATTCCAGGTCTGCAGAGCAGTGCCTGTCGATGACAGTGGCGTTTGTGCACCAGTTATTGCTCAGATAGATGCAAAGCCCCCGTTTCTTGCTCCTACTGGGGTCACGGCTTGTGTCGTGTCTGTGCGTTGTGCGGCCTGCTACCTCGATAGCCGAGTCCGGAATGGATGAGTGGAGCCGGGACTCCGGGATCATCAGAATGCAGCAGTCCTGTACGAGTCTGTTTGCTGCCAGCTGAAGTTTCAACTCATCCAGCTTGTTTGCAAGGGATCAGGCATTAGAGAGGACAATGCTGGGCAGCGGCAGTCTGTGTGGGATTTTCCACAGCTGTGCAAGGGCACCAGCTCGGCAGCCTCGCTTTTGTTTCCTCTCCGTCGCCGTTTCCTTCGCCTGCCCGCTGGGATGAGTATCCACGGGGAGAACGGGATCCGGGCTATGTCCTGCTGCAAGTTATGTGTTCATAAAGTCCTTGATTACGCAATGTTCACTCCATGACCCGATGTGGAAAAGATCCTGTCAGCTGTAGATGTTAAACGCACGGCAGGTTGGGCAGAGGAAGAACAAACACGCTAGCAAAAACAACAAAACGCACTGTTGACGAGGAACTCCGAGCCACTGTTTGTACACGCCGCCATCTTTTCGTCTCACATTGTCTAAAGGTCAACAGCATCTGGTTTTGACCTTCAGCCTTCCTCCTGATTCTCTGAAACTTTTGAGGATATTATAAGATAGTTTGATCTTCAAAGGCTTCACAATTTTACGATAAGGGAAATTTTTCTGAAATTGTTCTACAATTACAGGTGGTGAACTTCTGTCTATCTTTATGTCCGAGAGGCTCTGTCTCCTAATTACCATATTTTCCCGATCAAAAGTCGCGTTTTTTTGCATAGTCTGGGGAGGGGAGCGACTAATACACATTTTTTAATTCTTCATTATGCATTTTTTTGGCTCGTGTGACTAACATACCGGAGCGTCACATAGTATCACCCGGAAAATACGGTAGTTGTCAAATGCGCCTCCAGTTGTTTTTGATTTGTGTCAAGCCTTGGTTTCCAGCACTGGTTGCCCATGTTCCAAGTTTTTAAAGATGTGTTGCTACCATCAAACTCAAAATAAGTTAATATTTTCCATGAAATTGTAAAATGTCTCAGTTTCAATACTGGATATGGTCTTAATGTTCTACTGGGAATAAAACATGGCTTAATGAGATTTTCAATCACCGTACTGTTTTTATTTGCATTTTTTTACATCCCAACTTTTTTGGAATTGGGGCTGTATTTGTAAAAAAAAAAAGTACTTGAGTACTTACCTGAATACTACATATCTATGCAGCTCATAACTCCTACTAACCCACAATGAAATCCATTTTGACGGTCTAACGTACTATCCTTAAAACTCAGAAAGTTGTGACTTTACAAACACTACACAGCCTTTCATATGTTTAAAGTCACTGGGACAATGAAAAAAAAGGCCTGTTTCGTGTTTCGTTTTGACGAATCACCTCCACTCCACACCTGCGGTTAACTTTGAAGTCTCCTATTTTTTAACTTTCATGCCTAAATCCTGGTTCAGAAACTGCTCTGTCATGATGCAGCTGCCTCGGTTTGAATTCCTCAGCGGGTGGAGGCGGGTACAGGGGGCTTTAATTCGTCTTTGCACTGTGTTTATCACTGCCGTTGTAACCTCTGTAATTATACCGTGTGGCGAAGCCGCTTGTGAACGTAGCTCACCCAGAGGATCTGCGGAAAACATGTATAATTCATGATGCTGATTGTATTTTTAGCTGCTCGGGCTTGTTGTTTGGAGACATGGATATATTGTTAAACACCGACTACTTTGTAGTGAGGACGAGGAGACAGTTTGCTTTCGTCTTCTTTTAACTTTGGTCTGATGTCCACTGGGAGGCTCTGCTCAAAGAGGTGGAGCTTCTCGTCCAGTTATTCCTCCTCATTTGTACGTTCAAAGCTAAGAAAATCAACAGCGGTCCCACGTTACTGCAATTCTTTACTCTAATTTAACCGATATTTATGCTTCAAACTCGAGCTACCAGGTGGCTGTTTGTGGTCTAAGAGTCTGAATTAACATCGGACAGACAAACGACAGGTCAGGAAGGGCTAGAAAATATATATGTTTTGATTTATAATGTACAAAAAGACACGACAACATAAAAAAGCCACAAAGACAAAGGTGTAAAAGATGCAAAATGCATCTGTATTCTATAATTTTGTGATTTATTTTCACAATTTTGTTCATTTTATGGATTTTATTTTTCATTATTTCAGGAAAACAAAAATCAACAAGGTCAATATTATTAATCCCCAGAAGAACTGACCTTTTTATTCAAGCGTGACACAAACCACCGCTCTGTGACTGAGTAATGGTCAAAGCGTGTGAACATTTATCCAGTATTCACTTCAGAAAGCATTTGAAGCATTACTTGTAAAACCATCATGTCAAAAAGGAAAAGAAATAAGATCCTATTGATGATCACAACATACAAATCATTATTGTTGCCATCAGTTCTGCTTCAAATGCACATGCGCATCAGTGTGTTTTCAGTGAGTGCCATTACGCTGCATAAATAAAACATTTACCGTCTTCAGCTGCGAGTTACCCGTGTTCCCGTTCATTAGAGCAGCAAAATGTATCTGTAAAAATTCAGCGTGCATTCTTTCACATTAAATCTAAGATGACTGGATGCACGGAGTCGATCTTAATGAGTGTTGATCGGCACACGTGTAAAGGTGTCACTTTAGCTTCTGTAGTGTCTGCGTCTGGTTAAGATGGAGGCCATGTTTGTGTCTGTGGTTCATAAATATCAAAGGGGATGTGGGGAACGTAGCTCCTGTGAGGTTTAACCACGGCAGCGCCATCGTGGAGGTTCACGTCCAAATGCTGTCATAGAATCTGTGAAGCAAACCCAGGTATGTAAATGAGCTGGGTAGGAGTGCGGGGAATTCTTTTTTACTAATCATTTTGTTGGATCCGTGCGACATCTGCAGTGATGCGGACTCTGCATCGGTGCGTTGTGGTGAAGAAGGAGCTGTAGCCGAAAGGCAAAGTTGTCGATTTACCGGTCAATCCACGTTTCCTATATACGGTCATGAGCTTTGTGTCATGACAGAAAGAACAAGATCTCAGGTACGAGCGGCTGAGGTGCGTTTTGCTACGCAGGGCGGCCGGGTTCTTCTCAGACCAGGTGAGAAGCCCAGTCATCCTGGAGGGTCTCCTCCACGTCAACAAGACCTTGGACAACTGGTCCGAATGCCTCCCTGGTGAGGTGTTCCAGGTGTGTCCCACTGGGAGGAGACCCCAGGGCAGACCCAGAACCACCTCGGAGTCCCCTCAGAAGAGCTGGACTTCTCTGCTCAAGGTGCTGCCCCCGCGACCTGACCCCTATGGATAGGCGGTAGAAGATGGATGGATAGATTCTGTTGATTTTGACCTTTACATAATGTTCATTTTCTACCTTTTTATATGTAGCATGTTCCCAAGAAGTCAGTCAAAAGTTTGGACATACCCTTCTTCACTGATTTTTCTTTATTTTTATTATTTTCAGCATTGAACATGGAAGACACTGACACTGAATGAACACAGGTGTAAAAACAACAACTCAGGACATGTTTCAACCACGTTTTGCTTTGATGGCGTCATCTCTATGTCCCCGCATTTCAGAGATTTTTTTTTTAGACTGGAAGCAGGATTACGCAAATACTTCTGCTCCATTTTTCACCAAACTTGGTGGAGGTGTGTAGGGTAAGGTTAGGGTCAGGGGTTAGGGCAATGGGTTTGGGTAGAGCCGAAGGGATTGATCGACCTGATGATGAGAAAAGAGGCTTCTGATAGGCAGAAACACAAACACACCCACAGACATGGTTTTCTCTATTCTATTATTATTTGATTAGATATTTGGGGACATAAACATGATGACAGCTTTGCATCCTCTCATCAGAATCACATGGTAGTTTCCTTCTTAATGTGCTTTAAGGTCATCAGTTGTCTTGTGGGTACAGAGTCAGCAAACCCCATGTTATGGGAAGAAACACCCGTTTAAGTAAAGAGAAACAGTCAACCATCATTACTTGAAATGAAGGCCAATTAATCTGAAGAATCCCAAGAACTTTGTGAGGACCATCCCAGGAAAAGAAGACCAAGAACTACCTCTGCTGCAGAGGAGACGTTCATGACAAGGACCAGACTCTGAAACCTCTCCATGCAACTCGAGAACTAAAAACTAAAGTTTATCCACATGAAAATATTCCCAATGTCTGAATGACTTTTTCACCACTTTTTCAGTCTGTCTGAAAGTCTATTTTAATTAACGAACTTACCGTTTTTTCCGGGTCATGTGTCGCTCTGGAATGTTAGTCGCATGAGCCAAAAAATGCATAACGATGAAGAAAAAAACATGTACAAACGCGACTTGTAATCCGGGAAATACGGTATTTATTTTTTGATTTGATTTCTGACAATGTTTTTGCCTTGTTTCATTCTCATTTTGTTGTTCCATCTCCTGTTTTCATCCTATGCTGTTAATATCATATTCATCTTACTGCTCCTTTTTATGAAAAGTCTTCTGGAGGTTGATGATGCTGACAAGTATAAGATTTACTGTCTTTATTTCTGAGCAAACGACAGAATAGTCACCAAGTAAGGAATCCTTTAAATAAATGTCGAAGGATGGCTGAATATTCAGGTCAAAATGCTGGTGATTTTGAGGTGTAGGCATGGAATTACATTCATAAGTACAAAGAGGCAAGAAGAAAGCTTGTGGAAAATCCTTATCAAGGAACCCGTGTGGTTTTAAAGATTCCCCGTTTCATTTGCTGGGATGAAGTTTTGGACAAATCATGTTGTAACGGGTGTCGCTATGTGCGCTGGAGCATCGGACATTATGAAGAAATAGTACAGGGCCTTCCTCAAACTGTCATTTCAAGGTCTGGAAGCAACTACTCTCCATTTATGCAGCTGATAAATCTCTCCTGGACCATTCTCTCCCCGTGCATTGTCTTCTCTCGTCGTACATCAGGCGCCATGTGATGATACGAGTCGTTCTGCGAAAGGCTACATCTCAATCAGTGACATAAAAAGTATCCGTTTTTCGTGTGCAGCAGCCGTTCAGAGATGAAGAAACCGTAGAATGCATCCAGGATTCCCACAGCCCTGCTTCACATTTTGAGACTTATCTATTCCAAACTAAAAGGCTGACCTTGAAGGAACTATTTTAAAATGTAGCATCCGGTTTCATCAGTATGCATCATCCCCCTGCCCACGGATCAGCACAAAACCTGAGGAGAAACCTGCCATAGATTTGCATCGATTCAGCAGAGCAGCCTGAAAATGATTTCCTGGGGTTTTCTTTATTCAACAGGGTGTCTACCGGTCTCACGCCCAGGAATTTAAGGCTTTTAAAGACCGCTTTGAGTCATTTTAACCAACCATAAGGCTAAGTTTGGGACGTTTCATCTATAACATTGTCCAGTTTTTCCTGTGAAGCGAATCCAAATGTAAGTTTATGTGCGAAGGATAATACGAGCGTTCGCTACATGAATAAAAATGGAAAGATAAATACTGAAATAATCCTCAAATTCACCACGAAATGAACAAACGTGTATAAAATAGTCACGAAAATCGTCAACAGTTATGAAAATCACCAACAAGTGGAACAACATGACCAAAAATAATCCAAAAGTGAACAAAATATTTCACAAAATGTAGAAAGACTGAACTAAGTAATGAATGAAACAAACAAAGTTGAGCAATATGTTCCAAAAACTGCACAAAACGTGCCATAAATTCAACAAATCTACATTTTTAAACAAATAAGCGTAGTTTACAGTAAAAAAAATGGGCAGGTGTTGGGGCGGTTGCAGCTTTAAATTGTATTTGGAACTGTAAAACACCTTGGTGCAACTTTCTAAGTAAAAAAAAAAAAAAAAAACTTCCTCAGGTTATGATTGAGCTAAGAGTAAAAAAAACCCCTGCATGTTTTTACTGATATTTTTTCAAAATTTTGAGAAATCTCTCTATTTTCAGACAGAGAAAATGTACATTTTGGAATTTAAATAAGCTAGGCTGTAATCATTTGGTTCCACTGATTCAAATGATATGACATTGAAGTACCGACTGCTGGAATAAGTGAAAAAAAACCTAAATAAATCCAAAAATGTTAGGCATTCCCAACATGCGCTAGGTCTTTATTAATGTTGTGAAATGTCCAGGTCAGGGTCACGGCGGCAGCAGCCGAAGCAAAGAAGCCCAGACTTTTCTCTCCCCAGCCACCTCCTCCAGCTCCTCTGAGGGGTCCCCGTGGAGTCTGACCTGTCACCTAGGACCAGTTTGCCTTGGGAGACCCTACCAGGGGCAAATTACCCCCGACAGCGTAGCTCCTCGGATCACTCAGGCAAACAAACCCCTCAAACGTGATAAGGCGGCGATTCAAGGAGGGGAGTGCGGTGAAATGCTGAAAGGTAATAAAACTGATAAAGAGAACACTGAGGGAGAGGGCGTGTCCAAACTTTTGACCGGCAGTGCAAAAACACAAGGAAACGCCTGCTGCGTGAGTGAGACGGAGACAGAACGGAAGCTTAAGAGAGAGTCAACAGAGGGAATTCACTCGGAAGTTTTATTTCTGCTTTGTTTTCGTGTATGGAAAATAAAGCAGACAAATAAAAATCAGTCAGACGGGACATTATGGCTTATGAAAGTGTCTCACATTACAACAATGAAAGAGGCACAGAAATCAAACACGGATTACGCAAACCACGTTACAGGCAAAAACAACCCCATTTGTTCTCACCTTATCTCGGTTAAAACTCCATCAGGATTTTGAAATACGGTTTGCGTTACTGCCGCGTATTGTTGACGGGAATAAACACCATCTGCATTCTTAAACTCCCCACCTGACCTTTACACGTCCTATATTAGTGTTTATCATATTTCCATGAGAAATAACTGGAAATCTGCCGCGTCTCTTCTCTGGCTGCGCCTTTTCCCTCTGAAGGTGGAGGTGTGTTTGTGTCCTCCCACGCCATCCACGGGGGTTTCAGCCGTCGAAATGCGAGGAAACGCGTGTCCTCATTGGAATGCGCGCCGCTGCTGTCGACTGTATATGTGAGTCTGTTTATGTCGACTTGAAAGGACACGCAGCCGTGTTGAAAATGCAGGGTGATAACCCCTTCATGCATGAATTATTAAAAAAAACCAGGGGTGTGACTTCCTAACAGTCTGTCAAATAATGACACTTACTCGGTTTTTATTATTGATGTGTAAGAAAAGTTATGACTCAGCCACACCGTTTGAAAGTTGTGTCTGTTGTTGTTTTTGTTCATTTTTCTTCTTTTTGCATTGGATTCGGTTCAGGTGCTTGATTGTTTTGTTCAAGTTTCCTCCAGTTTTGTTCAACTTTTTCTACATTTTTTGATTGTTTTGTTATGTTTCTTCTGGTTTTGTTCACTTTCTCTATATTTTTTGATTGTTTTGTTACTTTTCCTCTGATTTTGTTCACTTTTTGTCATTTTTTGATTGTTTTGTTCAATTTTCCTCTGATTTTGTTCACTTTTTCATAATTTTTTGATTATTTTGTTCGATTCCCTTCTGGTTTTGTTCACTGTTTTATTTTTTGATAGGTTTTCTTCATTTTTCTTCTGATTTTGTTCATTTCATTGATTTGCTTTACTATTTTATACCTTTGGCCTTTCACGTTTTTGCTTTAACCTCATTATTTTGCTCATGTCAAGCTAAAATACTCATTTCCTTATTGCATTTTGCTTTACTATTTGCCGTAGATATTTTTAAAATTACTATAAATTTACTGTCATCTTTGTCCTGTCCAGTGTAGTGAACATGATGCATGAAAAGATTAAACGTGATGCTCATATGATGTTCTTAGTTGGTTTGTTTGTTTTTCTGTTCTTTAATCATGAACTGTTCGATTAGATTCGACTGTATTGTGATTGTACATGTCTACAAATGCAGATTGTATCTAACTAGAGGTGCTTGAGTACATTGTCTGTTGCAGGTATGTGCAGACTAGGATTATTTCCCATAAGTATAGTTACAAACTATGTACAGTGATGCAGCTGGCAAAAAAAAGATACAGAATATGGAGAGATCATGATTTTGATCCGGCTCAAAATATGTAATTTTGTAGAACATTGTTAGTTGTGTGCATCCACATAGGTTCATGTTGACTGGTGCAATATTTCTGAAAATAGTAGCAAAAATGTGAAAAATGGTCCTATCTCGCAATGTTAAAGGAAGTGACAAATCGATCCAGATTCCACATCCTGACCCTGATCATCTCTAAATTTTAATGGGTTCATCCGTGGCTCACGTGAAAAATTCAACAAAATCCAAAAAGTTGTTCTTGATAACGTCCTGACAACAAACAGACAAACTAACATGGTCACATAACCTCCATGGTGAAGGTAATAATGTAGAAGTAACTTAAAGTTGTAATACCACCGGCAGCCACTAGGGCATTGTCTCCATTGGCTCCCGCAGAGTCACACTGGACGTGAAACAGATCGATTTGGAGACCTACCTTCAGTTTTTCTCTATTATTAAGACATTAAATACCTTTTTTGTAAACAGGCTTGTTTGACCTAAGTGTAATAATATACATCAATCCATAGAAATCCATAAAAATCAATAAACAAATGTAAAAATCTGGATATTATTGGTGAAAACTTGTGAAAACACTTTAACTTACTCCCTTCTGTCTTCAGATATTCATGTAGACATTTTGGAGCCAAAAAACAGGATATGACTACATTTGGATAATTACACATATTATATGTACTAGTTAACATAGCGACCTGTCAATCAAACCGGATTATTTGATGTAATGCCTTAATAACAAAGTAAAACGTTAAAGATCACTTATTAGAGGGTCCAAATTAAACCGTTGAGACCATGACTCATGACAAAAATATATTCTCTTAGTTTGTTCAGGGAAAATTCAGGGACTGAATGAATGGTCCCCCAGTGGCCAAAGGTGGTATTACAACTTTAAATGACCTGCGCATCTCCGGTTGACCTAGAATTATTATTATTGTTGTCATTTTGGTGCAAAAAACACATATGTCAGAAAAATTATTACCTACAGTTTCCTTTATAATTGAAATATTGCTCACGCAAATCTCAATATGATTTCTTCCCCAAATCCTGCAGAACTTATGGACACAACTTCTGCGTCATTCTGCATTACCACTTGAATCTGAAATCACAAGTGCAATAAAAAAAAAACCTCAACTCATCGAGGTGTAGGTTTAACATGTCATAAATCGATTTCTGCGTCTGAATAATTACTGTCAAGTGACTTAAGACGAACATACTGTATCAGACTCATAAAACACATATTTACTCATTTTACAGCCACGCCAACACATTCCAGGCAGTGATAAAGGCCAGCACTGTTGTGACAAATCCTCTTCCCTCCTTGAGTCAGTCCTCAACAGGGTGACTCATCTGCTGCAACAACGACGAGTCACTAAAACAGCACACGACGTGTGTGTGTGTGTGTGCAGAATATTTCATCTTACCAACACTTCTTGGCTCCAGCAGTAATAATTAAAAAGGTTAAAATGGCAAATACATGTGTGTTATTACAGGAGGTACAGTATCTGCACCCGAGTGTAAATGTGTACTTTTCAGATTGCACTGTTTGCTGCAAATTATCGTGTATGGATGTGACTCATAATTATGCACTGCTCGATGGCAAGTGAAAGCTGCAAAAAAATGATCCTATATGGAATTGCTGTAGTTTGATAGCTAGTGCACAAAGTGGCAAAGGAGGAAAATCTAGAGAGGTGGAGGTATGTCCTGGAAAGGAGAGGAATGAAGGTTAGCGTCAGTAAGACAGAATACATGTGTGTGAATGAGAAGGAGCCAAGAGGAACGGTGAGGTTACAGGGAG
>JAQQAE010011629.1:0-13529 GCA_029823295.1 Pseudamia nigra | reverse complement strand
AACCTCTCTTATCTTTTTAAATGGGTGAACTTGCACATTTTTACATTTCCCAATACTTATTGTCCCCACTGTAACTACAAAATCCAGATGGCTCCGCATTGAGATATGACGTCTCGAGAAGTTAAATGGCACCAATAGGACATTTGACAAACTATTGGTATTGTTAAAAAATCTGTCAAAAATTAGCCACTGATAACCAGGCTTCTCACTGAAATCACTGACTTCAAAGGAAAAGAAGAGCTCAAAAATACAAATCGACACAGACGTGTCCATATAAATTAAATTACTGTTGATTATTTTCTGCAATGGTCAAATGATTCATCAAATATCAAAAATAGTAGGTTAACGATGGGCAAGTGACTTTGTATTCAGACTGTCATTGCAGACTTCTGTTCTGTGATTGGGTATTTATTACTTTGGCTTCATCAGTTTGTTGTTTTTTTTTGTCATACATGTTTAGTTTCATAACAAGTCAACCTTCAAGTCAATGTTAATTATAAGCGCATTTAAACACAACAGATGTTGACCAAAGTGCTGTGCAACCTTAAAATAAACAACAACACATTATTTAGCTATTGACATCAATTATCTGCTCTATTTCCTAATAACAGCAGTAGTAAAAGTTTATCAGAAGCTACTTAACATGAAGGTTGTTTTTAATTTATTTTACCCCATAGTGATCCAGACCACGACAGAAGAACTCCCTCTCCAGATGTTATTATCCTGTCAGACAATGAGGCCTCCAGTCCCAGAACAACGCCACGTCCTGAGGAGCGGATGCATCACGCCAACCTTGACATGTTTAAGGTAAGTGAGTCCAGTCCGGACATGCTGTGCACTTTTCCACTCGACACAAATGCAACATAAACGCACACGGAGGCGCGTAAACATGATGTGGGACCAGGTCACGCTAAACCGGAGTAGTCTGAAGAGCCATGACAAGACATTCCCACGGGAGCATGTACTAATTGCTATTCTAAATCAACTTACAAAGTTATTATTGTATTGAGAACATATACCATGAGCCATCTCTGTTACCTAACCCTACGCTTCATGCTTCAGCCATATATTTAACAGTAAGAGTGATGACTGTCAAAGTAAACCATCTTCTGGAGATCAGGAACACCTGGACCAAATTCAGATTCACTTCTCACCAGTTTTGCGTCCATTTCATGTGTGTCACTGTTGTGTTTGTGTTTTAGGGGAAGACTGGAGAGGAGAGGCAGCAGATGATCAAAGCTCTGAGAGAGGAGCTGCGTCTGGAGGAGGCTCGTCTGGTGCTGCTCAAGAAGCTCCGGCAGAGTCAGATGCAGAAGGAGAACGTGGTCCAGAAGGTCCGTACCCGTGATGCTCTGAAACGGCATAGCTGTATACTATACAAATAGGTTAAAGTAACAGAGTTTGTTGAATTTCTTTGTTGCGTAAAAGTACCACTAGTTTTCTTAATAGTTTGACACTTGCACTCCTTCAGGATCTACATCAGATAGGGAGCAGACGTCAGGGCTGTACTGGGGACAGGTGACAGAGGAAGTGAATCTGCTGCTTTTTAATAGTGAAAGACATGACTGGTGGCAACTTTATAATAGCCTGGAGACATGCTGAGGTTGGTTTTGGGCATTTTAGCCTTTATTTGATCAGCACAGTTAAGATTGATAGGAGAGAGCGAGAGCAGCAGGAGACCTAGTCTGGGACGTGAACCTCAGTCACTGTGAATGGGTCTGAGTCGATGTTGGAAGCATTCTACCAGCTGAGCCACGGGATGCTCCAGAGTTGGGACAGTTCTGCCTGTATTTCATAGTGGATACTTGAGGGTAAATAAAATGAAGGTCCTCTGTAATGACAAACATGCCACCAGGAAAACCAACCACCACATGCTCTAGTGTATGTTCACACACCAGTTTGATGTAATGTGTTCTTGTTTTGAAGTCTTTTCTGTTTTCATAGTAACAGCAATAACATGGAAGGTTTTCACTACAGATTGAAGACATAAGCAGGCTGCCTGATCTGGTGTTGTAGTGCAGACCATCAAAACCATGACCAAGTCTAAAACAGACCAGATGCACTGCACAGGCTCAATGGCCTGCTTTGCCATTATTTACTACCATATCCTTATATGCTGTTATGTACTTTGCACACATACAGTAGCTTGGTGACAAATATCTGACACGAAGGCCACGAAACACACAACGGCTAATAGGTCAAATATGTAGCTAATAATGTGTGTGGCTGAGGGGCGAAGAGTTTTGTTACATAGGCAGGGACCTTTGGCTAACTTTAACTATTCAGCTTTGCACTAATGTTAGGTAGCTAGCTCTGATAGCAGTCTGCAAGTCTGACATGGCCCCAGTTGTTCCAGTTTGTGTTGCACTACTGTGTGTTTTTTTTTTTTTTTTTTTTTTGCTCCAGTTGCTACAAATAAACTCTTTGTGTTTATGTTTACCAGATGTTATTACAGATGATTTGGTTTATATCTCCTCTATACAGACACAGCTTCTTCAAAAAAAAAAAATTTAAATGAGATACGAGTCAAGTCATTGGCTGAATTTGAAACGGGATGTTTTATATCAGATCACAGTAATGATGTTAACAAATCAGAAAGGCAATACACAGGCCATTTAATGATAGTCTTTTAAGAAGCTAGTCAATCCTACAAACGGTACAAGCATCATCTCTGTAATCAAAGACTGGATACATCAGCGATCGTACTTGCAAATGGTTTATTGTGGAACATTTGTTACATGGCTAGTTATTAAATGTGCTACTTGCTGGTACCGGTATGGCCGGTTTTAATAGCACAAGTGGGACTTCATCCTTATCTCACTTGTGATATATAACTCTGACCTACCATTATTACATGATGCTGTTAGTTCTGTTGTGTTTCCAGTGTGGGATAATAATGATAATGATGTGTATTTGCAGGTCCCGGTGGTGCAAAACACTGCCTCATCTGTGCAGCCTCCTCCCATCCACAGCTCTCCTGGCCTGGGGAAACTGCCTGTCCGGCCTGGTCTGCACAACCCAGAACCCCAGAACCTCCGCACTGCACAGGTCTGTGTGTGACTTTCAGTACCTCATTCAGATAAAAGCCATCAGAGTGCTCATCTTCTGAACAGAAAGAGACAGTCTGAGGCAGTCTCAGACTTGGTCAATTTCCCAGTTTTAGTAAGTTTTTTCTGAAGTTCATCTGGTCTCGTAGATCATTTCTTTCTGTCTGTGCTTTGTTGTACATTTTATTGGTACAGCTGATCTAACAGAATGCTCTGTTCCAAATGAATATGAAGTCTGTCCACTGTACACTATTAGTTGGCATTCGGACCCAAAATCATGATGTGAGGCTGTGCAGGGTCTGAATTGATAGTAATACAGTAGTAAGTTGCATACTAGAGTAAAATAATTGTCATGTTTAGGAGGCAAAATCACCAGAAACCAGGAGCAAATT
The DNA here is from genome assembly GCA_029823295.1 of Pseudamia nigra. Lineage (NCBI taxonomy): Eukaryota > Metazoa > Chordata > Actinopteri > Kurtiformes > Apogonidae > Pseudamia > Pseudamia nigra. Next base: position 10,090 of record JAQQAE010011629.1, on the reverse strand, counting down.
GTGTAATCCATAGTTGGAGTTTTGTTTACATTTTCTATCATCACCCAGCCTAGTTCCTTTGTCCACAAATACTTGTGCTTGTACTTCAGTTCATAAGAGTAACCCGTCTGTATTGATAAGCACAGCTCTCAACAGATCTGAGAAGGAAACAAGAATACTGTACCACACTCCTTAGCTCTACGAATCAGCTCTGTTAAAAAACATTTAATTGGACAGATGAGTTTGTAGATGTAGTATCCTAAAATAGCATTTTACTTTGTGTGAAGAACTAGGCAATCTTTTTTGTTAAGAGTGCAGTCCAGGAAGAGAAACAAAAATGGGGTGTCTTCATGGAGTTATGTGCCTTTTGATCAAAAAGAGTGTTGTTAGTGTCTTTATCGTAATCTCAGGCCCTTTTCGGTCCCGCATTAACATGGACAGATATTGGCTCACTCAGAGGTGGTCTGAGACACATTATGTCATGTATGTTCACATTCTGTTCTTGAATACTAATGTGTTCTGGGATGGACTGAAGGACTGCCTACGTAGTCAGCAGACGTCCAACAGCCACTGTTCAACCTCAAATTATGTTTTAAGTGAGCGATTAACCTCTTTATTTAGATATGGGGAAGGGAAATGAGATGGGGCCATATTATAATCCCAGGTGTGAACAATACGTATGTGCTTCCACTCGTGATCAGGCCATGTAAAACACATGGATTGGTGAATGAGTGTGTGCCTGCCTGCCTTTAAATCTGAACTGAAATGTACTTGGGTCTTGGACATGAAGTAAATCTAATTAGGAAAGACCTGACAGAAATCGAAATGGAATACTTCCTATTTAATCAGACTTGTGTGAGCATACTTGAGATGTCAACTGGGAGTCATATTTTTGTGTGAATGTAGGTCTGCGTACAGTTTAGAGCCTAAATTGTGTCGTAGAGGCTTGTGTGTGTCTCATTATGAGACATTCTCCTGCTGGAGGCCTTTGTTCTCGCATTACGTAGCCTCACTCCTCCATTCCATGTTGAGATGGTATTAAATATTCAGCACATCTCTGTGTTTGTGCGTGTGTGTGGAGGTCTTTGTGTGATTGTCTTATTGGCTTGTTTAGTATGGATGATGATGTGTTGGTATCGAACTCGCTAAGCATCTACTGCCCTCTGCTGACCACTTTGAGCATAACATCTATGTGTACCAATATGCATGGCAGTAGAAATTATTCTGTGGTCTGAATGGTCAGAAGACATTCTCCACCTACAATATATGTCATGTATTTTTAAAAATGACATTAAGAAAAGCAATGAAGTGTTCAGCAAGCATGTGTGTTTATTGTGGTTTCATAGGATTTTAACTTTACAGATTCAGTCTGATGGACTTATTCTGCAAATGGTCTGTGCAAAGATGTTTTAGAAACAATCAGTATTAGCAGTACTTGGCTGAAAAATTATAAATAATGAAAAATGAGCTGAGGGGGAAGTTCAAACCGTGGCTTCCACTTCACATCCCCAGTTGAAGTAGCTATGATTGTCAGATTGTCTGTTTTATTGATTCCCTTAAGTGAATGGCTGCAGTGAGTAAACATTCTCAACTTGCTGCTCGAACTTAGAGATATGTCACCAGACGCCTTTATATTTGTCACCTGACTTTCCTGTTGCAACATGGTCAACTTAATCACATGCATCACACTTGAACTCACTGACAAACACTTAGGACTATATACCAGGGTTACAATGACAGACCACAGATTTGTTCTCTGTCTACAGTTTAGACAGACAGCAGCTGGTAGAGGTGTTGAGGGGACAAAAAATCACTCATAAACTCTGCAAAACTTTAAAAAGCTTCTTTCTATGTAAGTGATGTACTATTTTTATTTGATAAAAACTTATGGTCCTACCACATAAAGCAACCACTGCAGTTACACAAAGGCAGTGTTTTTAGCTGAAGATCAGTCTGTTTTGTTGAGAGGTGTCAGAAGAGGTCACTTATCTATGCATCTATGCAGGAAAAACACTGATCACTGTAAATGTTGTAAAACTTCTTCACATGGAAGTTGAATGTCACATTGAACTGACCCCAGACCCTGTGTGGTGCAAAACACAAATGTCCACTGCTATATTGTGAAGTGTTGACTGCAAAAGGAGGGAAATTCGTATTGGACAGTTTGAGTCAAAGCTGAAGACAGTTCCACAGACTAGGTTAATACTGCACTTGCCATGGGTATTGCACCATTTTCAGCAAAAACAAATGTTTTATTGCACTCAGTAAGTAATAAAGGAATTGAGTGCCCTGGAATAAATACAAATAACCAAAAATACCAGCTTTGACCAAAAAATAACCAGATAAAGAAGGGCTAATTTAAGAGCTAGTTAAAATTTTGACCTAAATGGCATAAGTATAACAAGGAGAATCAAAACTAAAAGTGGTAAGATAAACATGAAATGTTAAAAAAAGCACCCCAAATTAGTACCAAAAAGAAGAAAAACCCTTTGGAATGTGCCTGTTGCTTACTGAGTAGAGCTATAGATGTTGGAAGGAAGGAGAACCTAAAGTGATTACTTTTGTATCTGCTTGCTCTGTAGCTGGTATCTGAAGAGAACACTTCATATTCAAAGTAAAGAATATGGCCTCATGATTCTTCGTGCCTGATTAACACTCCTCATTGTTTCATCTTTTTCTCTGCAGGGTCACACAGTCATCAGGTCAGCAGCGAATGCCAATCTCCCGCCCATGCTGATGTCCCAGCGTGTGATAGCACCCAACCCTGCCCAGCTGCATGGCCAGCGGGTCTCCTCCAAGCCTGGCATGGGTCGCTCTGGCTCCAGCAGTTTGCCCAATGCCGTCAGCTACCAGCAGGTATGGACAATCCTGCCTACCCTCTATACATTACCATTAGGGGGAAGTATTCACCGCCGTAGATCATATTCGCACACTGACGTCAGGACATGAAGCTCACATTACTGCTTCATATCTGATCAGTAACTGGAAACAAAGTTGAGGAGGCATATGTTAATATCCTGAACATCTGGTCCATAATGGAACTGAGCAGCATTGTCTTTCCTCCATACGTTCCATTATGGACCACAGCTTCAGACCTTTCACAGGGTAAGATGTTTTCTTGAACTATCTATTAGGTCTTTTGTTTTACTTAAACAAAATCTGTCAAAAGGCAACAATCTGAGTTCTTCTTATTATAATAATTACATTTTAATGCCATGTTAAGATTCTGTGCTGTGCAGAATATAATCACTATAGACATGCTCAAAATTGAATACATTTTATGCTAAAATTATCATGGGTGTAGAACTTGCCACTCTACAACTTCAGCTGTATTATTTGTAGGACTGTAAATAGAAATACAGATATAGTTTAAACACACAAATCTGAACACACAATTCTGAACTAAATGGTTTCAACAGGTAAGAATCCATATTTAGTGAGACATTCCATCCCAGTGACATAGAACAAGCAGTACATTTGACATGTGCTGAATGAAACCTTGTTTAAGCCACTAGGTCTAATATATTTTGTGCCTCAAATAGTTCAAAACATTTCTAGTGCAAAGGATGCTAACACTTAATACTGACATGCCATTGTGGAGAAATTGAATTGTTTTTGTATTCTGCTTTCATTGTGATTGAGAAATGCACGTTAATGTCAGTATAATCTGATAAAACAACAAAACATTAGTAGAAATAGTAAAAACAAAATAATGAAACATAACAGTGTAAATTAAAATTTACGACAAAAAATATTCTTATATATAAGAAATTGTAACTAGATGTTACAACATAAAATATAGATACCATTATAATGACAGTTATTGATTTACCTCCTAGCGCCAATGACGTGTGCCTTTCTTCTTTTAGGCTAGCCAACAGGTGGCAGCATCTCAGCGCTCAGGCTCCAGTGCCATGTACATGAACCTGGCTCACATGCAGGCAGCGGCAGCAGCAGGTGCAGGTGGGGTCGCGGGTAGTCTGGGCGGGGCGTCTGCCGTCAGCCCATCCACGGCCAGTGGAGGAGTGGGCTCCTTGGCCGACCAGGCCAGCAGCCAAGCGGCGGCGAAGCTGGCCCTGAGGAAGCAGCTGGAGAAAACCCTGCTGGAGATCCCTCCCCCCAAGCCCCCTGCCCCACTCCTTCACTTCCTGCCTTCAGCCGCCAACAGCGAGTTTATCTACATGGTGGGTCTAGAGGAGGTGGTGCAGAGCGTCCTCGACAGCCAGGGTAAGATGCAAACACTACCACGTATGTAACTGAAAACCATTCCAGGTGAATACCTCATGAATCTGATGCGAGAATCTTTTATTCATCGAATAATTACATTATAGTATTGTTATTAAGGTACACTAATGAAAATAACCAAAATGAAGAAAAAACACTGAAGGAGAATGTGTGTCCAAACTTTCGACTGGTAGTATATGTCAGTTTCACCAGCCTAGATAGACATTTAATATAATACACCATAGAGCTATCAGAAGGAACAGAGGGAAGAATCACTGAAATGAAAGTTTGGAGTTTGAATGGATTTAGTCAAGGTCTATGTAAACTAAACCTAAACTGTAGTATACTACGGTTTAGGTTTAGTGTAGTAGGTGTAGTATATATACGTATACTGTATCCATGAGCAGAGATGCTGGACTGGATGAGAACGATGCATTGTGTTTCTATGGCTCAAACAGTGGTGTGTGTGATGATCATGTGATCTGTGAGCAGGCTGTTGGTGTAAACCCAGTGTTCATGTGCAGGTAAACTCAGAGGAACGATGGCCCGCATGGAGCCCTTCTTCTGTGCCCAATGCAGAACCGACTTCACACCCCACTGGAAGCAGGAGAAGAGCGGCCGGATCCTGTGTGAGCAGTGCATGACGTCCAATCAGAAGAAGGCTTTGAAGGCGGAGCACACCAACAGGCTGAAGAATGCCTTTGTGAAAGCCCTACAGCAGGAACAGGTCCGTGACATGTTTACTCTACTAGAAATTATTATTTTCTTCATCTAAAATGTGGTTGTATCATTCAAAACATTTTGGTGTTGCTGCCTTGGCTTCAGTACATGTTTCTAAATTGCATTTTTCAATACAAATTCCCATTATAACAGACAGTTACAGTAGTTTTTACAGTGTAAATCTTTCGTTTAGATTAATTCCTTTGATTCCACCTTACATCATATAACCAAGAAAGTGGATGTAAACAATATATAGGTACACATTACAACAGCATGAACTTCCTGTGGCCTTGCGTTATGGCGACCTGGACTCTGCTGCTACTTCGATGCAGCACGAGTCCAAGACATATTTCCCTTTGGGAACAGTAAAGTATATTGTCATTGTATATATTCATTTGCTTTCTCATAGGTTTGCACTTTTTATGTATGACTACTGCTTTCAAACACAGCATGAGCCATCAGGAATAAGATGTGTGCATGTTGAAATAATTATATATATTGACATTGATTCCTTGAATATGTGTTTCCTCATCAGGAGATTGAACAGCGGCTGCAGCAGCAGGCGGCCCTCTCCCCCAGTTCTGCCACTACTGGACCCAACTCCTCAAAGACTGACTCCATGATCCGACATCATGCCCTCCGCCAGGTACAACAACACATGGACCACTGACTCTATATCCAACACGGTCTTAATTTCAGTTTAACCTCATAATGCTCACATTGTACCAACCCCAGTTCTTATTCCATGCCTATATTATGAAGTGACACATTCCTATGGACTTAAACCACATCGTGTTTTACCCCACGTCTTCAGGCTCCTCAGCCTCAGGCCTCCCTGCAGCGAGGTCTGTCCAACTCAGCACGAGGCGTCCTGTCCAACTTCGCCCAGGCCTCCCAGCTGTCTGTGGCCAGCAGCCTCATGGGTATGACCAGTGCCAAGCACTGTGGCAGCAGTGGAAGCAGCAGCAGTAGCAGCAATAGACTGCAACATGACGGCCGTCGCCAGATCTACAACATCCCAGGTACCTGAGGCAAATGCACCGTGCTTTGTGTGTCTGTGTTTTCTGTGAAACATTAGAAGCCTATTAATTTGTGATATAGAATGAGTAATTTAACCAAACCTGACATCAGAGACTATGCACCTATTGTAGTGTTCACAAGCAAACAGGAGACAACCATCAAACCACCACTAGTAGGCTATCATTTAGTGATTGTTACAGCTTTACTTTCTCATCTGTCCAAAAATATAGCACTGTCATATTGACCTGTGTAGAATAATTATAGTTAATGGTTTCACCACTCAGTTCCACTGTTATTTTGCACTAGATATACTGTATGTGAAATTGTATAGTTATCTAGTCACAATAGTTGGTACTGTTTGTGCAGCTTTTTGTTGATGTTTGGTGATTTACATGAGTTATTTTAACCTCTAGCCCCATTGCGATGTTTTAGCAAAGCCTATGAGACACAACCACCAACATGGTAGAAAAACTGTGTAAAGTTCCTTAGAATAAACATTGCTTTAAGAATAGTGGCCTTCCCTAATTGGAAACAAAAATTCAAAACATAATTTTGTGGCAACAATATTTTGAATACTTTGGACTTCACAGCAGAGTAGTAATATTTTTCTCTGTTGTACAAACACTGACACATCATTTAAAACCTAACAGAGAATGTGTGTGGAACCGGTTGCTTTGTGCGCTATAATGACTATGAGACTGCTGTGTTTTTGTGAACTGTCTGCCATACAGTGTGTTCTTCATGTGTGTGTGTGTCTCACCTTCACAGGGTTAAATATTGCCTATCTGAACCCAGCGGCGGTTGGAGCCCATAAGAGCTCCAGCTTAGCAGACCGGCAGAGAGAGTACCTGTTGGACATGATCCCACCTCGCTCCATATCGCAGTCCATCACCGGACAGAAATGAGCCCTGCCCCGCCCTTCGCTCTTACCCCACACTAAAGCACTCCCAGATCAGCAGACCCTGCCCCCGCCCCCCCCCACCGTTTGGGAAACTCTTCCTCATGTAACTCCTCCTCCTCCTCAGCTCCATCAGTATGTGTGAAGCATTCCTACATCAGCTGATCAACCGTGTAATTCTGCAGACCTTCATTCCAACCGTGTGGAATTTACCCAGAGTGCACCTGTCACCTGTCTGAGTCCCACTTTCAACCCTTTACTGCCCTTTAACGTACGAACACATTCTCTGTTCAGGTGATCAGCACTGATGGATGAGGTCATACCTCATTCATCATCCAGACACTCCTTCACCTACAGCACACATTTCACAACTCTCCCTGAACAACCACAGGCCCCGCCCACTTCCTGGAAACACACTGATGGGTTTGATTCCGTCAGAGCAGGTTGTTTTCTCACCTGTTGTGTTGCTGCTGTTGCTGGTTGGTTCCGGACAGGTGGACGTCTGTCTGTGCTGCCATCGCTTCACCTGCAGCTGCTGCAGCCAGTAGAGCATCAACTCCTGGTTCACAGCCTGAGACAGAGGGGTAGGGTCAGAGCACAGGGGTAGGGTCAGAGTATACGGGTGGGGTCAGAGTATACGGGTGGGGTCAGAGCACCGGGGTAGGGTCAGAGCACGGGGTAGGGTCAGAGCACAGGGATATGGTCATAGCATAGGGGTGGGTAGGAACAGAGAACCAGAGGTACAATACAGTGGTCCCTCATTGATCGCAGGGGGTATGTTCTGAAAATGACCTGCAATAGGCGAAATCCGCGAAGTAGATTCCTATGGAAAAACTCGCTCCAGCTAATGGATGATTCGCACAACGCCCATACATTTGTTTGAGAAACAAAAACAAACAAACGCTTTCCTACAAAAAAACACAATGGCCTCCAGAAACAACAAATTTAATTTCAACGATCAACCTACAAAGCTAGACACACAAGAAACCACCAACAGTGACCCACGCATCACAGCCCCGCCGACCGCGCCCCCTCCCCCCCACCCTTGCGCCACGCCACCGCAGCACCCACCATCTATCATCCATCCATCATCCATCCATCCATCCATCATCTTCCTCTTATCCTGGTCATGGTTTCGGGGTCAGCAGCCTGAGCAGACAAGCCCAGACTTCCCTCTCCCCAGCTACCTCCTTCAGCTCCTCTGGGGGACTCCCAGGCATTTCCAAGCCAGCTGAGACATAGTCCCTCCAGCTGGTCCTGGGTCTGCCCCAGGGCCTCCTCCAAGTTGGAGCTAGTTTTGGCAACCGAGGCTGGACCACCCATGCCCCTGCCTTCGGCTGCCACCCAAACCACACAGCCCTGGACCCTTAAGACCCTTCCTGCAGGTGGTGGGTCCACAGGAGAGACAGTCATAAGGGTCTTCTGAATCACTCTTCATCTGACATGTCACGTAGGACTAGTTTGTGTTGGGAGACCCTACCAGGGACCACATAGTTCCTAGTACCTTAGACTGTAACTACTGGTACAAATAAACCCAAAAGAACCCACGCTGAAATAAAGGATCTGAAACCTTCAGATTCCACTGTCAGCATGAACGGCCTGTTTAAGGTCATGTCACAGCATCTCAGTCAGATTTAATCCCAGACTTCGATGGATCCAGTCCAAACCTTCGTTTTGTTTTTGTTTTTTCAGAGGTGGACCTGCTGCAGAACCCAAGTGTTCTTGAGCTTGAGGTCATGAGCCTGGGTGTGAAGGTGTGTTCAGGTACCTACCTTCAGGGTGAACGTGCGTTCAGGTGTCCTGATGTGGAAGGTCCCGTTTTCCTGAAGGGGGTAGGTGAACGTGGCGGCGGACAGCTCCACCCGTCCGAGCGGCGTCACGTCTTGAGGCGTTCGATAGTAGAACAGCTGGTTTTTCTTCTCTTCGTACATGAACCAGCGCTGCTTCCAGGCCCGAAGAGGCCCCGCCCTCTTCAACAGGTAACCACACAGTCTGGGTTCAGCTGAACTCTGACCTACGACAAACATCCCATAAATCAATTCCATTTGAAGTATTAATCATCTGATTCCACGTTCTCAAATCCATCATCGGGAGCATGTTGTAGACTGACGTCAACACAGACCTGACCTGCACAGTTCAGCTTCTACTCAGCGTTTTACAAGATGTTTTACCTGGTGATGATGTCACATCCTGTTTACGACCTGAACCTTAATTATTATTATTTTTCACTAGAATGAAAGAACATAATGTGAGCATGACAACACAGTTACTTCCTCTGGTTAGAATGTTACTAAATGAAGGTATACTGTGTTTAATCGGACGCTTAAAATTATCATCAGTATATTTAGATAAAAAAGCCTTAATGATGAGAAAAAAACATTTTGATGAGGAAGTGTTTGACAAAGAAATATCAAAATAAAGCACTGTCAAAGACACTGTGACTGCTGGAGGCCATAGCGGTTAACTCTGCGACTGCTAGAGACCGTAGTTGTTAACTGCTCAAACTAATGCTATGATCAGTACAACCCATAATCTTGTTAATTCTGAAAAATATCCACAGTGAAAATAATCATTCATGGCTCTACCTGAAGATGATCCAGAGGGGTGGGGCTCCAGGCCAGGGGGTGGAGTCTCTGACACTGGGGCTGACCCCTCAGGAGGGGGTGGAGTCTCAGTCACCAGGGTGGAGCCCTCAGGAAGAGGCGGAGTCTCAGACACTGGGGCTGACCCCTCAGGAGGGGGTGGAGCCTGGTGTTGTGGTTGAGGGTCCTGTTGGTTCTGTGAATGTGGATCTGGACCTCCTGGACACATCTGATCCCATGGATGTTGGTGTTCTGGATGAGGGTCTGCTGGACCCAGGCCTAGGTCTGCAGCAGGTGGTTGTGGTGGATCTGGTTTGTGCACAGCAGTCTGGCTTTGTGGGACTGGACAGGGTGGGTCGGGATCTGGTTGATCTGATGGAGGATCCAGGAGATCTGTGGGATTCTGGTCCAGGTCCATCTTTAACAAAGATAAATCTGAGGAGGATGGAGAACATGAACAGAACCGGGTCATGTGGTTTTCGTTGATCTGTGTGTGAAACAGTCGAATACAAACGTGTCATAGACGCTTGTTTAGCTGTGTTTATTTACAATGTTTACATGTATAATGTTTACATGACATAACTTAACATGACATACAGGTCCTTCTCAAAAAATTAGCATATTGTGATAAAGTTCATTATTTTCTGTAATGTACTGATAAACATTA
>JAQQAE010011628.1:0-13529 GCA_029823295.1 Pseudamia nigra | reverse complement strand
TCCTCTTTACTCAGGTCTATGATGTCAGTGTTACACTGCAGGTTGAAGTGAGTGCTGCTTAATTTTCTTGAAAGCACAGTGTTTTTCACTATTTACCTACTGATGAGGTAATCAGATGAGAAGTTCATTTTGTGTAGTTGTATCATTTGAATTGCACTTTTTGTTTAATCGATGTTGAAATTGTGGCTAAAAATGGCTACTGATTTTTTTCCATAGTGCAGTGTTAGTTGTCATAGATTCAGAGAGTGAGGATTCTAAGCTAAAGCTACATATTTTGAATCTTTTTGAAGATACTTCTCAGTAGTATCTTCAAAAAGGCTGAAGTTACTGAAGTGAAGAGTTTTGGTTTAATTAAAATGCAGGTAATTGAGAGTAAAAGGGATTATTTCCCTCTCTAGCATCACCACTTGCTGGTGGTTTTGGTTTATCATTAAACTTATTTTTTGTGTTGGCATTCTGTGTCGAGAGGAGCCAGATGAGGTGGCTTGGGCATCTGGTCCGGATGCCTCCTGGACGCCTCCCTGGGGGGGTGTTCAGGGCATGTCCCACTGGGAGGAGGACCTGGGGAAGGCCCAGGACACGCTGGAGGGACTATGTCTCTCGGCTGGCCTGGGATCGCCTCGGGGTCCCCCCAGAGGAGCTGGAGGATGTAGCCGGGGAGAGGGAAGTCTGGGATTCCCTGCTTAAGCTGCTGCTGTGCAATGATAATTTTAGGTCACATTTACATGTTTTAAAGTAGACATATTATAAATAGGTCCTTTAATGTGTTAAGGGGCTGCATACTATCCCAGCATGCACTTGGTGTCAGACAGTGTAACATGTTTCCAGATGGCAAAGAGCTACCACATATTGAAAAACACTCCCGTTGAGAAGTATTCATAGGTAAGACTTGTTGTTTGTTGGTGCACAGCCACGAGCAGATAATGACGCTCACCGTAGGGGTTCATGTGGTCCCCAGGCATCTGTGGCGGGGTGAGGCCCTGCTGGAAAGAGTCTGTGCTGTAGCTGTTGTGCTCCATGGTCACCAGCTGCTGCTGGCCCCGAGGGAGAGGCCCCGAGAATGAACTGAGCAGGCCCTCCATGCAGCCCGATATCACTTCTGTAACAGTCAGTGGCAACAATTAGCAACAGCAGGTTCGGCGTCATTAATCAAACCTAAGCAATGACAAATGTATTTATATACAGTAGCTCATTGCATACATGAAGACAATTCAGTATGCTGTGCATAAAGAGAACAAACATGCAGAGGAAAAATAAAAGCTAAGTACATACAAATATACAGGTGACAAAACTTACATTAACAACATTTGCCAGCAATGGCAAATCCTGAAAAATGTTGCTGTTGTTGGTGTTACAGGGTCCGTCAGCTAATCTGCTATGGTGTGCTTTATGAAATCACTGTGATCAGACACTGACACTATGTGTTAAAATTTATCAAGTAGTTGAGACTAATCAGCAGCATTTAATATATATATTACCAGCATGGGCAGTGTTTTCATCAACGTTACTAAACCAGCTTCACCCCCTTGTCTGTATATGGTCACTCACTAGGTCAAAATGTGCTTTTTTAAATAGTGTGTATGTTTGTCTTTGTTATTCTATTAATCTTTTGCTGGCATATTTAGAGTGTATTCATTCCCTCATTAACACATCTACTGCTACTATAAATAGATACATTAAATAACAAAAATGTGACCCACAAACAGACTTTCTGGAGATTTTTTCAAACTTGCCGTGATGATACAAACACTATTTTAACTGCACGTGTGACTAATAAACAAACTGTTTCTATTAAAACATAAAAATGCACAATCCGACTTCACTGGTAAAGATGTCTTACATGTCATCCAGGCAGCTTCATCGTATCCCAACATCAACTTCAAATAAACCTGGGTTGCCGGTTTGCCCAGCTCATTGTTACCAGCAGCAGCTTCCACTATAATAAACCCTGCTGCTATGCCAATATTGACACGCTGGGACTCCCTGAACAGATAGAGGCAGTGCTTGCCAAAGCGCTGAGCCACTTATCTAAACTGTCTGCTCATATCCGCTGTGAGACCACAGTGGCAATAAGGCTGCTAGCCATGAGGAGCTGTGCTGCCCTGGAAATGATGGCGGAGGCTTCCACTTTATAACCCTGCCATCAGAAGAAAGTCCTACCACCAGGAGAAATGTCACTGCTGTGAATAAGGGCCAGAAAATAAGTGTTTGCTGAGTGACTCTGCTCTGTTTATTGTTCTCATCATAAATGTACTATTTCAAGCTGTTTCCCCAAATAATGTATGACTTAATTACTTCTCTGTAATCACAGTAATTACAAAGATAAGCAGATTACATTTTATGGATGGACACCAATTCTGTGTTCCTCTCTATAAGAAAAGGAAAACAGAACAGAATATCCACACACACAATAAATCCTCACCTTGGCCTAGCCTTTGGCTGTTGTGCTGCTCCTGCTGTTGCTGTTGTCTGCGGGCTAACTTCTTCATCTGTAAATAAACCAACACAGTAAACACAGTGTGTCTGAGACACATTTATAGAGCTGGCAAAACACTAAATTACACAGCACATGTGACCAAGTCTCCTCTATATCAGAGATGTAAGGCCTTGTTAGCAGTTTGGGAAGTAATCTAAAACTCTTCCAAGTGATCAAGTGACACCAAGATAAACTGTGGTGTGGTGGCTCAAACGCTTCACTGTCAAAATAATCAACTTATTGATCTTCATAACAGTGACACAGAACTCATTAATATAAATAAACCTGTTCCTTTATGAAATACAGTATATCCATGCAACTGTTTAAATGATCCTGAATGAAGTGATTTATTCATATCTACATGCACTTTTAATGATATAGCAGGATCTTGTAGGTTACTGTTGAAAATTATTTTGGCGATCCCTGGAGATGGGTAAAAGACCTCCTGAGGTCCTCGGACCCTCCTTTGGAGCCACTGATTCAGAGAGTCCTCTTTAAGATTTAAACCTTTTTTTCTATGCTTTTCTTTCCTGAGTTTGACAGGAGTCTGCTTTCAAATATTAAAAAATAATGGCTAGCCATGCTGTCTATGTTGAAAAAAAAAAAAAAAAAAAACAACCCACAGACACTTTTGGCAGAAAGACTTAAGACTCACAACTTTGAAATGTGCATCTGGATCATGACAAGTAACATGTCTATTGATGAGCTTCAGAAAACTGGATACAGGCTGAAAATCCCCACCGGTCTATCTGAGGGTTTCACTGACCTTTGCTCTTTGGTTCTGGAACCAAACCTGGACCACGCGAACACTGAGACCCGTCTCTGCTGCCAGTGTCTCTCTCACCTGGACGCCACAGCACAGACACACTCTTTAGCAAACATGGCCATAGAAAAAAAGTAACTTTCTGAGTCTGCACGTTGGTCCTCTGTGTGCTGGAGATGAAGAGATTTTTACATAACGGCCCCATTTTCCACAGGAGCATTAGAGCAGGTCATAATATTAAAATTGGAGTCGGAGTGTTTCACTGTCATAAAAATAAATCGACTTGAGGATATTATGATGTAGTGCAGATGGACCTGTCGTGATGTGACCCACTGATTGTTGAATTGCTGTTGTGAAACCTGAATTTGGCTTTTTGGAGCCAGAGGTGTCCATATGTGTTTAAAAGGGCTGTCAAACGATTAATCACAGGGTCACTGTGGATTAATTTCAATTAATCACAATTAACACCCAATCATTGTTTTTCATTTGGTGTGAGCAAAAACACTCATGATAGACACTCGACTAAAATTACCTATTTTACATTATAATGTATAGTTTTTTCTAATTTAAACTTGTGTAACTAAAGGAAATTCCACCTGCTTTGTAGAACTGAACAGAACCTCTGTAATGTTCTGCTGACGATGTTTTTGCTTTTTTACACTTATTTCACTGCCTTCATCAGTAACTAATGTAATTTGACTTATACTTTTACATCTAAATTGACTTTGAAGCAGTAGATACTAAAGAAGTTGGTAGTGGGGATCAAATGTAACATAAGATAAATGAGTTATTGAACGTTAATCACATTAATCGTGTTAATGCAATAATTGCGTTAAAATTCCAATCTAATTAATCATGCAAATGGATTAATCCGGATTAATGCGTTAATTTTGACAGCCCTAGTGTTTAGACAAAACATGGGATGGTGGTGATGGTTGAATTAATGAAATGGAAACAAGCATTTTTGTAACAAAGTAATTTTGTACTTTTTTGTTAGTGTAACAAATAGTCTATAAGCACATTCAAACAAAAGCTCAGGAAGTCAAGCAGCCAGCAGTTATATAACAAACATAAAAGTCTGCTATTCACCTTGACATCTTTTAGTCAGAGAAGAAAATTAAAGATGGACCACTGGACACTTATTGGTGATTCCAAATAAAACAAATGAGACCAGAATGACACCTGATATTTAATATCCCTTTACCAATGATGGTGTCAGCACCGTTCAGCTCAATTTGACCCAACTTGCCTTCAGAATAAAATGCAGTTTTAAGACTCTTAGGAGTTAATATAGTTTTTCAGCGTAAAATTCATTGTCAGAAGCCTACTGGAAAGCTGTCTAACATTTCTGGCAACTTCCCACTGGCTCAGCTTGGTGTCCTGCACAGCCGACACAGTGGGATATGATGGCTGTATGCTGTCCACTCAGATTATTTTTTTTTAATCACACTTCTTGAGAGATTCTGGACAGTGACTGGTTATCTCAACTGTCAATCATCCATTTCATTATATCAAATAACCTATTAATCAGAAGACTGAACAAAATGAACCTGATGAAATAAAACACCCAAACCCACACTTTAGAGAAAAAAATGAATGGAAATGTACTTAAATGTTTGTTTCCCCCACTGCTGAACAGGATTTGTGGTTTACACTGTCGCCAGTGAGCAGGGGAAAATGGAAATGTTCTGGCTTCACTTTTGGGGAGGTGTCAGTGTGTTCATCTTTATATAGAGACTATGTTTGGTATGATGAGGTAACAACAATATTCAGACTCACAGCCACTAGCAACCTGAAACCGTGTGATCACAGCCAGTTCTGCCGACTGGAAGGTTTGAGTGGGACTATAATTCTGCAGTAGTAGACCTCCCTGAGCTGACCAAGCACCTTCACTACCAGAGGAATGCAAATAGTCACTCTACGTCCACTGTGAACTTTCAGAATCAAAGATAAGATGGGGCAGTGGTGGCCAACAGGCTACAGAAGCAAGCCTGTGACTGGAGGGTTGCCGGCTCAAGTCCCCGAACCAGCAGGAGACCTGGGTGGGGAACGTGAAGGCCACCATCCATTTCCACCCTCATCATCATCACCACTGTGGGCCCTTGAGCAAGGCCCTTAACCCCCAGCTGTCCCCTAAGGGGATGGGTCAAATGTGGAGGAAAATTTTCATGTACAGTGGAACCCCGGGTTATGACATTAATCTGTTCCGGGATCAAGTTCGTGAAGTGAAAAACTCATGATCCGGGCCCGGTTCTCACATAAGAATATATGTAGAACCAATTAATCCATTCCAAGACCCAAGAAAACTCCCATATGTGCACGTAAAATATCTGGAAAAGAATGTTTATTCATTATCATTTAAAAGGAATTATGTTAATACCTGATAAGGAATGCATGAAATTAGTTCTAAAAATTATTTATAATGAGACGTTACCTTGACATGATGTAGATTTGACGTACATGTCCATCACCATCTCGTCGTGTAGAGGCTATTGCTCGAGTGGTGGGTTTACTTTTATAACATGCTTTAATGCACGAACTCTGGGCCTGAACGGGCAGGAAATAACACGTGACAAGATGTGGCCTCTAACTCTCACAGCCGTAAAGCGGCTCAGTGACGTAAAGCTACAACACACAGTAGCTTACTCTCTTAAAGATGTATATCACACTCACCACTAGCATCCTTCTTACTGTAGGTCCCATGATGAAAAAACACAAAATGAAGCACTATTTCAGGTGAAAAAAGGCACAAATATGAAGCAGCATACAGCGCGAGTTTCACGTCGGTCAGAGAGCAGCACGCGCTCCTCTCACTCTCATGAATTATTTTACTCGCAACCCAAGTTTTTGCTCGAGAACCTGTACAAAATTTTCCCTGATGTCTTCCTCTTTACCCGAAAAATTTGTATGCCAAAGCACTCGTAACCCGGGGTTCCACTGCATACTATGACAAATAAAGATAACTTTTATTTGAGACTTTTTTTCTGTTCATAACTGAAACAATCATCAATAAGTAAACAGTCTAATCACATAGTGTTGATTCTCCTGGGTTCACCTTTCTACAGGGTTTGGAGGAGACTTCAAATGAGGCTTTGAAGGCTCTCCTCTGCTGGGTGGTGAGGATTGTGCGTGGTCGTTTGGGCCGTCGTGGGTCTTTGCTGTCATCGCTGCATTTTCCTTGGCTGGCATGACACTTGTCCGACTTCACATCCAGGTCCTCGTCTTCGCTCTTATCTGCAAGTGCCCAAGCGGAGGTTTAGTTCAGCTGGCTACTTTTTGATGCTTGCCTGCATCTCCTGATCATAGATAGAGCCAATTCTGACTTCAAGTCTTCCCTTGAGTGATATAACAAAAGAACTGTAAGGTCAAAATGACCGTGTGTGACTATATTTCTAAGGGAACATTGGCTATTTTTGAAGTGTATATAAACTACATGAGAAACAGAAGCCGTCATCATTCTCTTCGTTCTTACCTGCGTCAGAGCTGTCTGGGCTGACGGTGCTGAGCAGGTCTCTCTCTCGCTCGTAGTCGGTCTTGCAGAGCAGTTGTCCATCTTTGAGAACAAACTCGTCTCCTTTGCACAACTGCCTTTCACAAATGCAACAGCAGAAGCAGCTCAAGTGGTAAACACTCTCCAGAGCTCGCATCACAAACTCTGTGGGCGCGATTTTCTCCAAGCAGCCGCTGCACTTCGTGGCGAACAACCTGCAGAGACACAAGGCATATGTTTACAGTGGAGGCTGTGTAACTTCAATTGATACATTTCTGTCTGGGGACTTTTCGGAAATGTATATAAAAAAAAAAAACAGAAAAAAACTACGTGAAAAATCATTGAATTACAAGGCATTTATCTTTTTTTGGTCTTTTTTGTTTTCAGGATATGAAAAACTCACTTCCTCCTGTGTTATTCTTGGAACACAAAACTCCTCCTTGTGTCTCCTTCCAGACTTTATATATTAAAGGTGTCTTAATTGCCCACAGATCACATTTCTGTACAGTGTCTCATTACTGCGTTCACTGTAACCAGGAAAAGAATCCAGATGTGTGCTGACTCAATGAATAACCTCTACCCTAGTTTTGCACTTATTTTTAACCCTTTGCATTGCCGTGTAAACTTTGAAAAACCGTTTGATGTCATAATGGGCCCGTTGGAAGACAAATAGCAGCTGCTCCCTCATGACACAATACGTGATCCTTAAAAATGAAAGTGGGTGCTTTAGGTGAAGCAATCTGTGGTGAGTTGTGACAAATTCAAGATGCCTTATTTTCCCTAACATTAAGGTTCTACCCCTTTATCCTCATCCTGACGAGGGTCGGGGAGGGTGCTGGAGTTTATCCTTGCGGGCTGCGAGCGAAGGCAGGGTCCAACCTGGATGAGTCGCAAGTTCATTGCAGAGACAAACAACCATTTACACTCACATTCATACAGTACCTATGGGCAATTTAGAGTGACCAGTTAACCTGAGCACCAGTGCATGTTGTTGGTTGTGGGAGGAAGCCGGAGTCCCTGGGGAGAACCACGCACACACAGAGAGAACAGGCAAACGCCACACAGAAGGAACCCGGTTCGAACCCAGGACGTTCTTGCTGTGAGGCACTTGTGCTAAATACTGAACCACCGTGTTGTAACATTAAGCTTCTTATCAAAGATCACAGTCCACTAGCAGACTGTGTCTCACTACAAGCAGCATGATCTCATTCATATTCCAAAAATTATTACAGTGATGAAACCAGTGTAACTTTTCCTCCTGATTCATATTCCAAATAAGCCATAGTGCCAGTAGACGATGTCATGGAGTACTGCATAATTACAGGAGTCGTGTCCGTCGACTTTGCTGCTTTACACAAGACACACTCATATGACTTAAGTATAACTTTACACATTAACCATTGTAAAAGGAGATATCCTATCTTTCACGAGTGACTAAATGTAATAGGCTCTTACACTGAGTAAAATTACAGATTTAATTCAATTTGAACATTTAGAACTGTCCATAGAATTACTGTACACAAGTCAACAAAATAAGGCTTATTCTATGCCAATTTTTTTAACAGAGCATTTCAAGTCATGCTAGTTTCATTTAGAAAAAAATAAAGGAATTTTATTTACAAGCCAAAATGAAATAATACTTTTTGTTTTTATTAAATTACCAGGGTCAATATTATTAACCACCAATCTTCCACTGAGTAACAGTCAGTGTGAAATGACGTTAAAACTGCAAATTTGTCCAATATTTGTTTCAGAAAGGATTTGAAGCATCACCTGTAAAAGCATCATGACAAACACAAAAGCAACTAGAAAGCGTTAGAAGCACAGACCTGGGCCCAGGCAGCTCAGTTTGTCTTCAAACTGAAAACCTACCATTATCAATTGAACCTACTGTACATATGCTCAATTCCCCCATAATGTTATTGCACCAAAAGTAATATTTGTGAATTTATTTAACTCTCATTATTGGATTCTCTGACCATGAAAACCTAGCAAAACATTTGGAATCACATGCAAATCATTATTACTTCAATAGTTATTCACAAATAATATTTCCATAATGGTGGTTTTCTTTTGGAAGAAATCCATTGCACATTACTAAATCAGTACACTTTCCACTACATTTTGGTGTCAGTTTCATGTCTATAGCTTTATTTGCTACTTTACAGTTGCTATGTTTCCTCAACCCCTGTAAGTATAATCATTCTGGATCACTATATCCAGAATATTGCCCATATCTGCATCAAACTTTGCGATTTGATAGACTCTGGTGTCATTGCTGGGGTGGCCAACCCCAGTCCCTCAGAGCCACTGGCCTGCTTGTTTTCCAACTGTCTCTGTCCTGCCCATGAACACACCTGATCCAGGGCATCAACAGTGGGCACAGCAGAGACAACAGGCAGCTGCCCTCGCAGACTGCAGTTGGCAACCCCTCTGTTATAGTGTTATCTTTTTCTTTTTTGGCTAAAATTTCTGGGTGATATTTATGTCATTAGAAGGGTAAATGTTGAATTTGGATCCAGATGATGATCCAGATCACTCCCAGAATGTAACTGATTGGCTCTTGTGCCATTTCTGACCCGTCCTGAAAATTTCATCAAAATCCATCCACAACCTTTCGAGTTATGTTGTAAATAAAACAAACAAACAGACAAATAAATAAACTAACGCCAACAAAAACATAACCTCCTTGGTGGTAATGTAGTTGTTAGCATGTTTCCAAGTATCCACAACAGGAGTGAGAAGCATTTGGAAAAGAATCGCATTTTCATAGATGGCCTAATAATTTTACCACACATGTATTTATTTGAATGGGCTCCCAAAAATAGACTGATGTGCTGCAAAACGGGATACAAATGTAGAGTGGATAAAAAAATGAAAAATAATTAAATTACTCTAAAAGACTGCATGTAGTACTGTATATATATAAAGATTATATTAATACATTTGATTTCTAGACATGCTGCACTGTGCCGCTGCATGTTTCTTTATTAGTAAAAGTCACACAGAGCCACAGAACAGGTGGTGTTTTGTGTTTGTTTGTTTGTTTGTTTACTTACAGGGATTTCCTGAATGCATCCACTTCATCATGTGCACTCACACTGATGTTTTGTTGTGTGGCCTCACAGAGGGAGCTGTGTTTGTTTTACTATGATGACCCCTAACTGAAGAGAAGGAGCGCAGCCCAACAAGTGGAGCCAAGACTGAAGAGGATGAAGAAGAAGGAGAAGGCCCGGAGCCACGGCCAGCACAGATCTGTAAAGACACATTCTGTCTGCTGACAGCACTGAGTGGAAGAGAGAACAGATCTCAAAGACAGACAGAGCAGGAGAAAGGAGCCAAAGAGAGAGAAAAGATGGAGATGGAATAAAAGATATTGTGTTCAGGGTCTATTTGGGTGTGTTAAAAGACTGTTCAGTGCATTTATGTATGTGTGTGTGGGGGGGGGGGGTCTGTATGAGGTGCAGAGATTTTTTTTCTCTCGCTT
Organism: Pseudamia nigra; assembly: GCA_029823295.1. Taxonomy (NCBI): domain Eukaryota; kingdom Metazoa; phylum Chordata; class Actinopteri; order Kurtiformes; family Apogonidae; genus Pseudamia; species Pseudamia nigra. Next base: position 3,313 of record JAQQAE010011628.1, on the reverse strand, counting down.
GGGACTTGGTACTAACTACTTGTACAGATAACCAAGTCAGTAAGAAAACTGTAGCAGAAGTTGAACCATTTGCGTTTTAGTTGTTGAGCTGCACTACATATTTCACCACTGAAGAGAAGCGAGTGTCTATTTGCAATTATGATCGTAATCCTTAATAGTGTCTGATGAAAACAATTTAAAGTTCACTGGTGAATAAGTGAATCCTTCACAGGACACATGATGTTTACTGTTTCAATACTGTTTTTTCTTCACACACCAAACCACTCATTTAGGTGTATAAATAAACAGATATTTATTTATCTGTTAGTATTTAGAGATCATAGGTTGAGATGAAATAGCATTCAGTTGACCACAGAACACTTTTCCATTTTGCCTCAGACCATTTTAAAAGAGCTTTGGTCCAGAAAAGACACATATGGCTTCTTGGTTACATGACACAGCTTTAATTTTTTTGTATTTGTGGATTACATGGTGAACTGTGTTCACAGTGATTTCTGAAAGTCTTCCTGAGCCCATGCAGTGATTTCCATATTTGTTTTTAATGCAGTGCTGCCTGACGATCTGAAGATCATGAGCATCCAGTTTTGACCTTTGACCTTTCTCCTGATTCACTGAATCTTTTAATGATACAGTATTATACACTGTAGATGGTGGGATCTTCAAAGTCCTCACAATTTTACATTAAGGAATATTTTCTGAAATTGTTGCACAATTTCTTAGACACATTTTGTCACAGATTGGTGAACCTCTGTCCATTTTTACACCTGAGAGGCTCTGTCTCTCTAAAATGCTCCTTTTATATCCAGTCATGTTACTGACCTGTTACCAGTTAACCTCATTATTTGTCAAATGTTCCTCCAGTTGTTTTTGATCTGTGCCAATTACTTTTCCAGCCTTCTGTTGTCCCTGTTCCAAATTATTTTAGATGTGTTGCTGCCATCCAATTCAAATGGAGCTGATATGTTCCATAAAATGGTAAAACGTATCAGTTTCAGCACCTGATATGTTGTTTAAGTTCTAATGGGAATAAAATATGAGTTTATGAGACTTGCTAATCATTGCTTTGGGTTTTTATTTACATTTAAACTACTTTGGAACTGGGGTTGTACTATACTATACATTCTGAGCCGATTTAGAAATTCATATATATGTGTAGAAGTGTAAATACTGATTCAGTTCCCTTGTAGTAAAGGTGAAACACTACAGACAGGTGAAATCTATGGGTGCTAGCGGAAAGAACCTCACATCATATTAATGTCAATTTAAAAAGTTAAAATAAAATAAAAACAATAGACTGAAAATAAGGAACATTGTTCTCATCAGTCTCCTGTGCCCATTTGAGGAAGTGCTGATTTTGGCCCTTGGAGCCTGAGTTTAAGCTGTAAGAAACTTATTCATGCTCTACATACTGTACAATCTCCACACTAATAAGTAATGGGATCACATACTGAAGGCAGACAGTATTACACACACCTGACCTGTTACTCTGCATAATGAGCATAATGAGGAAATGTTTATATCCCTGTATCACTGCCAAGATAAATGTTTAGACAGACAATATTCATTTATTTGTTTCAATCCATCCTTCTACACACTACTTAGAGATTCCCTCTAGACACGTAAAACATTCCAGATACGAGGACTTTCAGGTTGAGCCTGGGTTTACATTCACCGGCCTTGTTAAATATGGCAAAGGAAAACTTCCCTCTTTGAAATGGAAAAAAAAAACTATAATTTTAGAGATATTTCTGGAAATAATGTGACATATTATTATGTCACATATTCCTTTAGGGAAAGCACTAAAGAAAGCAGCAGAGCAGAGTGCCGGGCCTGGCAACATGGTTGTAACAGAGGGCAGGACAGAGGGATGATGGGAGAAGGAAGGATGTAGCAGTAGGGCAGGTACAGAAGGGCTCAGTGTTTGGACAGCTGCACTCCTCCTCCTCCTCCTCCTCCTCCTCCTACTTGTGTCTGAGAGCAGCTCCTCTCTATTGAACAGCTCTTTCTGTCTGTTCACCCCCCTCCGTCTATCTCTAACTCTAATTGATGTCACATACGCAATAGCTTCCTTTCCATTCGTTTATATCATGTGCTTTCCCAGTTATTGCATTAGAAAATACCCACGGAAACAGCAGCAGAGTTTGAAAAAGTCCTCAGTTTTACAGAACATATTTTATTTACACTTGCATGAGGTAATTTTTTTTTCTGCAAACACCTATGCTGACATAATGAACATACTCTGACAGACAAACGTGGCATGCCTCCTTCAGACATTTTTCCCTTATTTCTATTATTGTCAGCATTTTACATTTTACTGAAGAGATACAGGCTTTGAAATAACATGTATGGAATTATGCAGAAAACAAGAAAGTGTTAAACAACTCAAAATATGTTTTACACTGCAGATTGTCCAATGAAGATACATTTAGCTTTGATTACAGCTTTGCATTCATCTCATCAGATTCACCTGAAATGATTTTCAGATCACAGGTGATTCTTGCCAAGAGTTAATTTGTGCCACTTCTTGCGTTCTTAGGCCATGTACATGTAGCTGGGTATTGATCAACACGGATATTTCCACCCCCCTCCATTTTCAATTTTGACATTGTACACTCCACATTGTTTTCAGAAACAATTTCATCGACACTAACCCTACAAGTCATATAGGGAGGGAGAGTTGATGTGAAACTGGGAACCTCAGAGTGCTCCTTCTCCTCTGCTCCTCAATGTAAAGGAGCAGCTGTGTTTGCAAATACAAACAAGCAAAAAGCATTTGCACGCATATAATCAAGCGCACCAACGTCATCCATGATGTTAAGCAAAGGTTGCACACAAGACAATGTATTTTTGTCACAATGTGACATTCAGGACCTTAAAACTCTGTTTTCCCCTGCACACATGCGAGCACAAAATTGTTTGTCAAAATCTCAACTTTGGCAGGAGTTTTCAGAAACAATCATTTTCAGTGACCTAGACCAGGGGTCCCCAACCACCGGGCCGCAGACCGGTACTGGTACCGGTCCGTGGGTAAATTAGTACCGGGCCGCACAGAAAGAATACATAACTTACATTATTTCCATTTTATTTATTATCTGATTCTGAACAATGTTTTATTTTGAAAATATTGCCGGATTCTCTTCACCTTATTGTCTTACCAACATCCACTACCTTCTTAAACAGGCTGCGTCGGCCAGAAACACATAATACATTACTGCTAACTTGAAACCCTCAAACTCGCAAAATGAACGAAAACAAACGTCTTTGGAAAGTTTGTTTGCGCAGGATAAAAGAGCCAGTGAGGAGACAGAAGAAG
>JAQQAE010011627.1:0-13529 GCA_029823295.1 Pseudamia nigra | reverse complement strand
ACTTCATCTTTCAGAACGACGATGACCCAAAGCACACATCCAAATCAACAAAAGAATGGCTTCACCAGAATAAGATTTGAGGTTTTGGAATGGCCCAGCCAGAGTCCAGACCTGAATCCAATCAAACATCTTTGAGGTGATCTGAAGAGGACTGTGCACAGGAGATGCCCTCACAATCTGTCAGATTTGGAACAGTTTCGGAAAGAAGAGTGGGCAAATATTGCCACATCAACGTGTGCTACACTGATAGGCTCCTACCCAAAAAGACTGAGTGAGTGCTGGAATAAAAGCCAGAGGTGCTGCAACAAAGTATTTGTGTAAGGGTGTGCATATTTATGCAAGCCAGGTTATTTTAAGTTTTTTATTTTTCTCCTTTAAAGGTTTCAGTTTGTTTTTCAATTGCATTGCACAGGATATATAGGTCACATTAAAGGTGTAAAAAGTTGTGAAATTATTTTTTTTGGTGTCAATTTTTTATATCACAAAAACCTGGCATTTGAACGGCGGTGTGCAGACTTTTGAGATCCACTGTAACTAAAACTGTTGGCAAAAAAAACTGCTGAGTTACTTTAGTTGAGTTTTCAATGCCTCTTTGGTGACCTGGGATCATATTCTGACACAATTGTGGACAATTAAGAAAAATAAATATTGAAATGGTACAAAAGTAAATGCTAATCTTCCAGAGGTAAAAAAAAAAAAAAAAATTAAGGTTACCCAAAACTGAAAAATAATGTACATTTCAGAATTATACAAACACATTGGTTAACAATTTAAAGCTGTTCTGCATCACTTGAGCTTGATCAAGCCTTGAAAGTTGGCGCAACTAATTTCTATGGGTGTTTCACATTTTCTTGATTAATTACAACCTGCATAAAGGCAGTGTTAGAACACACTGTGGTACCATAGCCTTGTGAGCATTGTTTGAATACTTCTACAGAAAGCATTGTATTGCTATAAAAATGGTGAGGAAAAAAGGAACAAAAACATGTCTCTCCATGTTTTTTAAAAATGTAGGTCTTTTCTTCAGAAATTGTGACAAAAAGTCAAGGTGTCAATGAGTACAGTTTCCTTCAGCATCAGAAGGCACTCAGAAACTGGGTGAAACTCAAGGTACAGGTCTGACAGACCCAAAGTCACCATCTTCCTCTCTGGGTCTGTCTTCCCGTCATGAAAGAAAGATTTATTTAGTTAACTGGGGCGACATGGTGGTGCAGTGGGTAGCACTCATGCCTCACAGCAGGAAGGTCCTGGGTTTGAACCCAGTGCGGCTGATGGGGCCCTTCTGTGTGGACTCTACCCTGTGTCTGCGTGGGTTCTCTCCACAACCAAAAACATGCACGATAAAGGGTTTAGGTTAATTGGTCCCTGAATTGTCCATAAGTATGAACGTGTCACAGTCTATGATGTCAGCCCTGCCATAAACTGGCAATTCATCCAGTGTGAACTCTGCCTTCTAAGTTAGCTGGGATAGGCTGCAGCACCCTCCTCGACCCTTGTGAGGTTTGATGGGTATAATATGGATGCATGGATGTCCTACTTTTTAACAATCGAGATTGAATTTTACTTGTGGTAATGTGCAACCAAAAGCAAATCAGACTTCTGAATAATAGCCAGTAGTGATAATCCATAAACTTTCTACTTTGTGAGACTTTGGTATTTAACATACAGTTATGCCCAAAATTATTCATACCCGTACTAATTTTACATATTATTAATTTTCTTTTATTTTGATTGAACAGACTTGCAAAGGTTACAGTAGGATGTAAAGAACTGCAAAAGACATTTCTGGGATTCTAGTGTTTATTCTAGTGTTTGTGCATGTAAATTATTTTCATCAGCCCCCAAGGAAGCTAATCAACTCGGTGGATAGCTGTGTGGATGAGGCATTGTGTGGCCTTGTGCGGGCCAGCGGAGGTCTCTCTTTACTGAACGGCCACAGAGTCGTGCTTCGGTCTGATTTGAACAACCTGAAGGGCAAAGTGGCCTTGCTGTCAGGAGGGGGGTCGGGACATGAGCCGGCACATGGAGGTATGATGATATATTTCAAAACAGACGTGTCCTTATCAAAGCAATTACTCCACACAGTTTATTGTTCCCCTCTGTGTGTGCAGGTTATGTCGGTGCAGGGATGCTGTCTGCAGCTGTTGCAGGGGGGGTGTTTGCATCTCCTCCTCCTGCCAGCATCCTGGCTGCTATTCTCTGTTTACACAATGCAGGTAAGAAAGACACAGAGGTTTTCTGACAGTTTCGTGATATATGAGGCTGCAAGTGAACATTTAGTCCTTGTCAAATGCATGCACCTGCTGACAAAACTATTGGAATGATACATTCAGCGTTATGTCCTGTTCACCGGCCATAATGTCATGCTTAAAATATGATTCGCTATCTGTCCTCAGGGGCCTCCGGGGTCCTTCTAATTGTGAAGAATTACACTGGTGACCGCCTCAACTTTGGACTGGCAGCAGAACAGGCTCGTAATCTTGGCGTTGCTGTCGATATGGTGATAGTTGCAGAAGACTGTGCCTTTGACCGACCCAGTAAAGCTGGGAGGAGGGGACTGTGTGGCACTGTCTTCATACACAAGGTAATTTATAACTTAGAGGTACAATATGTAACACATTTACACTAAAATACAGTGGAACCTCGGGTTATGAGTGTTTCAGCACATGAATTTTTCGGGTTACAAGGAAGACCAGACAAAATTCTGTACTGGCTCGAAAGGAAAAACTCGAGTTATGAGTGAATTTTTCTTTTTTTTTTGCCTTTTTTCCACCTGAAATACTGCTTTGTTTTTTTTTTCATCATGGGGCCTAAGAAGGATGCTAGTTGTAAGAAGAAAACCCGTAATATGATCTTGATGCAGGTGAAAGGACATGGGCGGATCTGTCCGCAGTTAAAGGCATTTGTGTGGTGTGTCTTTAAATATTATATTTCACCAAAGAATAAAAGAAAACTCAACTTCTCCCAACCCCAAAAATACTATTGGAAACGAAATTAATGAAATCAACACAGATACTCTGTCAAAATGAACTTATATTTGCAATATGAATTCAAAACAAAACCACAAACTCCACTTACGGTAACTAAAGACGGGTCGTGCAGCCACAAACACTTAACCCAGACATGCAGGACAAATCCCTCACCACATGTTCTGTTTAGTGTCCGGTCACGACTCCAGATTTCTCTACCAGCTTAGTCCAGATATATCTATTGGAAGAATCAAGCAAAAAAATCCTTTCCAATGCAGTCTGATCCAAGCTGCTGTCCAAACGCTGTGAGGCAAACCTCTTTGGATCGCTATTTTAGCAAAAGATCATTGCCTACTGAAAGTGATGATGCTGATAATGATGAAAGTGTGGTGAAACAGGCCAAAACCAGTGAATAAAAATCAGAAAAGAAAAATAATTATGAATTGTATGGGAGTTTTCCCGGGTCTTGGAACTGATTAATTAGTTTTACATGTATTCTTTTGGGAAAACTGGTCCCAGCTCACAAGTTCTTCACTTCACGAGCTTGATTCCAGAACGGATTCATCTCGTAACCTGAGGTTCCACTGTACTTTGGCCGAAGCTATGGATTAGACTTGACAAGACTATAATAATGCATATAGTGACATAAAATCAGCAGAATAAATAGACAAGTCAACTTTCACAGTTACATCACTTCTGAACCACTGACAGCATTCTCTATGAATACATTTACCTAATGATTCAGGTACGTATAAGCCACTTTTGAATAGCAATTATGAAAACTTTAATACTTAAGGCTCTATCATAAAGCCTGTGATCTCTTACCTGGTTCATTCAGTCCAGCATTTCTTATCTTCCTACAGACATTATGTTTTTTTGAGATTTTACTGTGTGAAATTATTGGACATAATCATGTCACTGACAGACAAGGTGCAGCTCAGTCATGTATGTGATTTGTGTGGAGATGGACACCGCACTCTTCAGGATTATCACCTGTGTCACTGATTGTTAACCGATACAGGACTCATTTCACCATAAGTCATTAATTTAGGGATGCTAGGATACCACATTCAGTGAACATCTACTACAAACCTTCACTGTCTCTTCTCAGCTGAGTTCATGTTTTTTAATGGTGTACTGACTGTATCAGTCACTGATGTCAGATTTATTGTAGCAGGCCCTGAACAGTGAGTGTAAGGGTTTACCTTCACTTATAAATGAAGACCGTTTACTTCATTTTGCATAAAAACCAAGGAGAGCAAAGCAAATAAATAAAAACTGCCACAATATACGTGGCTACAGGATTTTTTTAGTTAATCTATTTGCACTTGCTGCTTGACGTCTCTTAGTAGAAGAAGAGCAACAGCCGAATAGCATAAGCCTGATGTGGGCTCACAACGCCCTGTTACCTGAGGAAGAGGTACTGCCTGGCTCACCATGAGCCTTTGTATGTGTATTTTGCATGTTCTCCCTATGTTTGTGTGGGTTGGTCACTCTGAATTGCTAATAAGTTTGAATATGTGAGTGAGTGGTTGTCTGTGAATCTATAGATGTCAGTCCTTTGATGAACTGCTGACTTGTCCGGGGTCCATTGTACCTGTGCCTCAAGTCACTAGAGATCACCTCTAGCCCTACACCAATCGCAAGTGGGAGAAAATAAATGATCATACTTGAAATACATTACATAGACTAAGGGAGGTGGGGATATATAATAAAAATATCTGCAGAAATATGCTCAGTGCAGTCTCTATGGGACTGTGCAGTCTGAGACATGACACATTTTGATGCAGCCTCACCTTGCATCTCTCCCTGAGTTTGAAGCAGAAATATGCAAATTGAGAGATTTTGATCAGATGATTTGAATCAAACAGAAACTGCAATCGGTGGACAAATAGTGATGGACTTTAGATTTCGATTCCCCAGAGGACTGACCACGCATCCATTATGTTGGTCTGATTTATAATGTCAGTACCATTGAAGAAGATATAACAATTGTTGCCAATTTATTAGAATTGAAATTGCATATCATCGGTACCTACATACATCCAGAAATTATAATTCAGTGCATAACTTTGTCTGTCTTTGAGTCTCCAAACTTCTCTGATTTAAACATGTGGTCTACATTGTGTCAGCTGGCAGGAGCGTTGGCAGAAGAAAGCTGCTCGTTGGTCCAGATTGTTTCCACGGTGACTGAGATTTTAACGGGAGTCGGTGAGTCTCTCCTTCACTGCTTCATACAACATGCTGAACACAGTGGGCCACCTGTCATACTGAGCCTATGATTTGTTTTCCTGTTCTTCAGGGACATTAGGGGTCAGTCTGTCTCCCTGCAGCGTCCCAGGCTGTTTGCCTTCATTTGACCTGCCACCAGGAGACATGGAGCTGGGACTGGGTGAGACATGATCACGGGAAGAAAAGTGGGATTAAGAAAGAGACGTGATCTTTCTAAAAGGACACTTGGATATTGTTCTGTTAAATGTTCCTAAACCTTTTCTTCATCCCTTAAGCACGTCACTTGCTGAATATTTCTGTCTCTTGACACCATTAACTGAAGCTGATTAAGTTCATATTTATCCATTAACCATATGAGTTAATACATAACGGATGATTGTACATTTAGAAGGTTTTGCATAAGGCAGTGGTGTCAAACCAGGTGCCATGGAGGGCTGAGACCCTGCAGGTTTTTTTTCCAGCCACTTTCCAACCAGCAGATTTTACTGATTAGCCCCTCCCCTCACTTTGAACGACTATTGATCAGTGAACTCACCTGCTTTGGTGACTGGATGAACAGAAAACCAGCAGGGTCTCAGCCCTCCATGGCACATGGTTTGACACCTGTGGCTTCAGGCATACCGGTGATTTTTACAGTATTTCTGATATCTGGGTTCCAAGCAGAGGTGTGCAGAGTACACAGAAACAGTACTCAAATAAAAGTATTGTTACTTTATAAGTCTAATAACTCAAATAGAAGTATTTATAAACATAAGTACTTGAGTAAAAATGTATCTGATTAAAAAAAGCAACTCAAATAGTGATTGCATTCATAACAAGGGATTTTTTTTTAACCTAAAATATTGCCTTTGAATTGGTATTCTGGTCATTTCTGTTCATTTACATCATTATTTTAATAATTTTTTGGCAAATATGTTCAAACTATATGTCATTCTTTGATTTATTCATTTTACTAATTTTGTTGCTTATTTAGTTTTTTTATTTGTTTTTTTCAGTTGTTTGACTATATTGTTCATTTTGGTTAATTGACTTGATTATTTCCTTCCTTTTTTTCTTATTTTAGTGCTTATTTTGTTCATTTTTAGTTATGTTACTTCTACAATTTGCTTGACAGCTTTGTTCATTTTTGTTCATTTTCTTGATGATATTGTGATTTTTTTTTTTGCTCTTTTTGTTAATTTTTTACTCATGTTGTTTACTTTATTCATTTTGATCATATGCTTGATTATTTTGCTATTTTTTAATTGATTATTTTGGTTTTTTTTTTAATTTCATACTTTTTTCCTCCCACTCCTTGAGGTTGAGTAGAATGAAAGATTAGAAGTACTTTTTATTGCAAATATAATTGAGTAAGAGTTAAAAGCATGCTGCAAAACAACTACACTCAAAAGTACATTATATGGGAAAAACTTCTCCATTGCATATAAAGGAGTAAATGTACCCACTTCTGGTTCTCGGGTACAGTTTAACACAAGTCTGGTCACTTGGTTGGATTGAAATTAATTGATGTGATTACTAGATTTTTTTTGTTCACTTTTGTCATTCAAGCTGAAAGTGATATTTAATGTTGACAGATGTCATGGTGGGCTCAGACCACAATCTTATGTTTCACAAACTTCTCTAGCTAAGGATGGATTTTGAAGTAATGTCATTCTCCTTCAGGAATTCATGGTGAACCTGGCATTAAGAAGTCAAAGGTCAGTCATATTCCATTAATATTTGCACAGAATTATTCTTTAATCACTTTACAACCCTGTTTCCAAACAAGTTGAGGCGCTTTGTGATATAACATGTAATGGACTCTGCATTGAATTGAAAATAACACAAAGACAACATCCGGTATCAGATGTTGCAATTGAGATATTTTTTTTTGCTTTTTGATCCCTGTTTTGAATTTGATGCGAGCATCATGTTTTAAAAAAGTTGAACCAGTGTTTAAAATAGACTGGAAATGCTTCATAAACACACCTGGTGGAACATCCCATAATTAGATAGGTTAACAGGCAACAGGTTGATAACATGACATGGTATAAAGTTAGTAATGATGGTTTTCACTCTGTGAAAGACTGCAATTTTACAATTTTAGTATCTTAGGTGTTTAGACATCACTGCATTAAATGTAGACATGATTCTGTGGTGAACATGACTGCATGGGCTCAGGAACACTTCCAAATCCAGCGTTTGTGAACACTACTGGTTGCTGAAACACAAAGTATGACAAAGGAGACCCCAAACTGTTGACTAGCTGAAGTACTACATCAAACAAGAATGGGAAATTGTAGCAGAATCAAAATCACAGTGATTGGTCTCCTCAGTCACCAAACACTTTCAGTGTAGTTACTGTAAGTGCAGAGGTGATGTAACAGAAAGGTGAAGATGATCAGGGTTCAGCTTTTTTGAAATGTGTTGCTGGCATCATATTCAAAATGACCATGTGAGTTTCAAAAAACTATTCAATTTCTCCGTTTTGACATTTCATGTCTTGACGTTGTGATATTTTTAATTAAATGTGAAACATGTAACTCACATTCCATTTCTATTTACATTTCGCCCAGAGGGCTGAGTTTTTGGAAAATGATTTTGTATATTTGTCTTCATTGTAGAATTTGACTTTGTTTGTGTTACTCATTTATCCCGTCACTTAGGTGGCTTCTGCAGATGAGGTGGTGAAAGCCATGGTAGATCACATGACCAACCCTGACAGCCAATCACATCTACCTTTGAAGTCAGGTTAGTGACTCACAATGTTCTGATGTAATTAACACTGAAATGTGAAATAAATAAGCCTTAAATGACATTTGCCTGGACTGCAAACACATTTTTACCTCCGCTTAGGAGCTTTTGTTTTTGTCAGCGTTAGTTTATTTATCTGTTTGTTTGCTCACAACTTATCTTGAAAAGTTATGGACGCATGTGGATGAAATTTTCAGGATAGGTCAGAAATGTCATGAAGACCAATAGATTTAATTCTGGGAGTCATCAGGATCATTGTCTGTGTCCAGAAGAATTTTAAAGGATTCTCCACGATTGTGAGATGGGGCTGAATTCAGCACTTGCCCTTTTAACGCCCAGAAAATTTAAGCCAAAACAATAGGATAATACCATTATAAATTCAGTCAAACCACAAAGTTTGATCCAGATATGGGCAACATTCCAGATATAGTGATCCAGAATGCTTATACTTACAGGGGTTGAGGTAAAATATCTACTGTAAGGTAGTAAATAAAGCTATGGACATGAAACTGACACCAAACTGAAAGTCTGCTGATTCAGTAATGAGAACCATGGATTTGATGTACCTTCATTTACAGGGCTAGATCTAGAAGATTGTGAATAACTCAATCAATCAATCAATCTTTATTTGTATAGCGCCAATCATAATCGCCGATTATCTCTAGGCGCTGAACTAATAATGATATGTATGCAATTCCAAATGCTAATGGTACGATTTCATGGTAAAAGAATCCAATAATGAGAGTCAAAACAGTTTAAGAATCATATTTTTGGGTGGAATAACATTATGGGGGAAATGAGCATAGGTTCAAATGATAATGGTACGTTTGAGTGTGAGTGCTTTCTAGGACTAATATATTTTACCTTAACTCACTATATCACTCTTAAATACAACTGAGGTAATGTAAATGTAAAGTAGAGACCAGTCAAAGCTGGAACACACCTTCTCTTTCAGAGGTTTTACTTTTTAATCATTTTCAGCATTGCATTGTACAGAGTCAGTATGTCTGTATGTGCTACTACATCTACTGTATAAATCCATACTATGACAACAAACACTTAAGTCAATAGAATATTGTCTAGCGTTACTTTAAGAAATGAAGATCAGTCAGTCACCTTTGTGCTTACTGTGTAATTCAATACAGTACGTACATGTTATTTCTTGGTGTGAATGTCTTCACTATTAATGTACAATGTTGAAAGCAATAAAAATAAAGAAAAACTGCTGCCAGAGGTGTGTCCAGACTCTTGACTGGTAGTGCATATTTATCAAACTTCTATACAAGTGCCGTCTGGTGTTTAGTACACCTGGTCACTTATTACTCTCATCCACATAGTGTTTATTGTGTGTATTTACTACCTCTTTGTGCATACCTTACAGGGGATAGTGTGGTTGTGTGCGTGAACAACCTTGGGGCTCTGTCTTGTCTGGAGATGGCTGTGGTTACACGAGCTGCCATAAACACTCTGGGTGAGCATGGCTACATTTAGTACACTGTATTTTTATAAGGTGAAAGAGTTTAATTGCTGTGATTGACTATCTATATGATTACAGAGAGTCGTGGTGTGGTGGCTGCCAGGGTGATGTCTGGATCTTTCATGACATCACTGGAGATGGCCGGCGTGTCCCTGACTATTATGAAGGCAAACCAGGAAGTACTGAGGCTGTTTGGTGAGTTTACTGACATACAATGGACAACACTGCAAATTCTTAGAGTGAATTCAAACTCATAAAACTGCAACAAGCATTGTGTAAGTCAACAGAGGCTGAGTACAGGCTGTTGGGCTGTTTTGTAGATGTTCTCCACATTGTTGAAGAAAAGTATTGTTTTGGTGGTTAAATTATTTTCAGACATACAGTACTTGTTGGTATTATAAGTATGGAGGTACAATGATCAGACTATAGTATCACTGTATGAAGTTTGTTTTAAGCAGACAATAACATGCTGTCTGTTCAGGTGTGTATTTTTTAACCTGCATATAATTTACAGGCATTGTAGGTTTATATTTAAGTTGTGCTTACAAAAATTAGTTCAACTGGAGTTTTACTTGTTGACAACTTGGCGCAGCAGTGATTTACTGTACCTCCATACGGCAGTTTATTTACTTTATTTGATGTCACGGTCAGGTGAATCAGTTCGTCTGGACGTTTTCTATTGGATATTTTCTGTTTCGAGGTCCGTGAAGTTCCTCTTCTTCGTTGTATTCTGCATGTTGTAAACCGAGGGTCAGGTACAGAATAATTAGGAGCGTAACATGTAAAATTACAATTGTTTTCAGGCTCCAGATTTTTCAAGGCTGAACATTTCGTACATCGAATTTGGCGAGATACGGCTTTTTCATGAATCACTCATGAAGGTTGGCGCACAATGGTGTTTACGGCTGAATCTGCGCTGTTTTCTATGCACCTTTGATGAATTAGGGCCATTGTCTCTCTTTGCAACATTCTGTTGTATTGTTAAAGTGCAGATCTCCTATTGGATTTAGTTATAGATTTATATTTTATGAACAAAAAGTTTAATTTGCATTTTGTTTTACAGTTGACCACCACAGACCCAGAGCTCGGTTTCCACTCATAGTCTGTCTAGTCCTATTCTTATGACCACATATGGTGATCACCCCTCAGAAAATCAATGTTGGACCAGTCCTCACAAGTTCTAAAACACATTCAGATCCTTTATGTTAAATCACAGCTATAAAAAGGGTGTAACTTAAAGGTCCACATTAAGAGGATGTGGCGTAATCCAATTATTTGGTTGGTTATTTTGCAAATGTTTGTTTATTTTGTGGATGTTTTGTTAATTTTCTTACTTTTTGCTTATTTTACTGATCATTTTTATTCACTGTTGGTCAGTTTTATTAGTTGTGTTGACACTTTACAAATTGTTTTCTCTAATTTTTGTTCAGTTTAGTTAATCTTTACTTAACTTGTTCCCTGTTACAAAAATTGCACAAGTGGAAAAAACTAAGACTCATGTGGATCTTTACTGTACATTAGTTTGGATTAGATTTGGATGCCGAGTAAGACTAAGCAGAGGTTTTTTTTTTTTTTTCATGAGTTTGTATTTTGGGGTCACAAGAGGTATAGCAGCCCTTGTTTGATCCTGTACATGCATGTTTTAATTTCACTTCCCTCTGCAGATGCTAAAACCAGTGCCCCTGCTTGGCCAAACCTCAGCACTGTGAGTGTGAGCGGACGCAGCTTCACCTCAGAGCCTCCACCGCTAAGCACAAAACCACAGGATGACACACAATCTGAAGGTCAGTTCCTACATAAGTTAATACTATGTGTACACCACCAGTAAGAAGTTTTAACACACTTTATTTTTTTTGATTTTTCTATATTTTTTTTAACCATACTTTGAACATTGTGTATTAATTCTGAATACATTCAAACAGTTAAATAACACGTGGAATTATGTAGCAAACAAAAAGTGTTAAGAAGACTAAGAACATGTTTTGTTGGTCTTTTAAACTATTTTTGTGACTGTTTTCAACTCTTTGAACTGTAAAATATACATTTCTAATAGTTGAAAATAGCCACATTTTTCTTTGATGACAGTGCTGCATTCTTTCATCAGATTCACAGGGTTACAATAGCTACCCAGAAGGGTTCTCAAATCACAGACCGAATGTGCTTTACAGCATTACTTGCCTTGTCCCTAGGAAGGGTGGGTACAGAATCAATAGCCCTAATAGTGATACTGCAACTACAGTACAAATCTATATTGTCGCAAAAACACTTAAGAGAAAAGTTAGTCCATCATTACTTTAAGAAATGACTGTCAGTCCAAGAAATCTCCATAACTTTAAACATCTCCTCAAGTGCAGTCACCAAAACCATCAAACAGTATGATGAAACTGGCTCTCATGATGACTGTCCCAGGAGAGCTACAAGAGCTACCTCTACTGCAGAAGATAAGTTTAGTAGAATTACCAGCCTCAGAAACCAGACAGTCCTTATGAGTTGACAAATGCACTTCCCTTGTATAACTTCCGGTCTTATTTTCCGGGGTCCTCATCAGAGTCAGTTTCATCATAACATTTGATGGTTTTGGTGACTTCACTTAGGGACACATTCAAAGTTCTTGAGGTTTTTAGATTGACTGACCCTCAGCTCTTAAACTGCCTTTTCTCTTCACTTAATTATGTTTTTCTTGCCATTAAATGGATTTGTGCAGTAGCTGTAATAGCACTAATAGGCCTGTTGACTCTGTACCCTCCCTTTTTCTGCACAAGGCAACTAATGGCCTAAAGCGCATTAAGAAGGCAAGTAATGGCATAAATTGCTCTTGTGAAGGCACATATGTGAACTGAAAATTGTTTCAGGTGACTACAGTTCAAATCTGATGAGAGAATGCCACGAATGTGCAACATTGTCATCAAAGCTAAATGTGGCTACTTTGGACAATCTAAAATGTAAAACATGTTCTGGGTTATTTAACGCTTTTTATTCACTACGTAATTCCATTCATGTTCTTCCACAAACAATATTTCTTTTAATGAAAATAAAGAAAAAACACTGTGTCCAAACTTTTGACAGTATTGCATGTTTTTAAAAAGTGGATGATTTGAAACTTCAGTTAATGAAACAACAATCAGGGTAAGAAAATACTTTGGATCATCAAATAAATGTAATCAGCTACCCTCAAATATCCTGACACAGAAATGATCAGCTCCAGGAGTCAAAATCCTTTCTTCAGTTTTAGCTGTTGTAGTAAACATTTCTAAATCATCAGCTAATAAATAACAAACGCCACTCCAATATATCTCTTTTTTTTTTTTTTTTTTTACCAGGACCACTGAGTGCTACGATGCGTAAAGCCCTAGAGGCAGTTTGTTCCACGCTGTTGCAAAAGCAAGAGGAACTGAACTCGCTGGACCGAGCTGCTGGGGATGGAGACTGTGGCAACACTCATGCTCAGGCATCTAGAGGTAGCGCACACACCATGCAGTATCCTGAAAGCAAAGCGATACACACAAGGAAAACAGGCTTTAAAACTGAAAATTCTCACTCAGCTATTCAGGATTGGCTCCGAGATCACCTGGTCCCTGGATGCCCCGGGCGACTGCTGCTCATCCTCGCTGGATTGGTTCAGGAGAAGATGGGCGGTTCCTCGGGAGCAGTAAGTCTCTGGTTTTAGATTGAGACCATTAGCTTTGATAGAAAATACAGTAATGTCCACGTGTTTTTCAGTTATACAGTCTTTTCCTGACTGCAGCAGCTGGTCACATGACCGGGAGCCATAGTACCGGTGCCGACTGGGCCAATGCAGTGCATGCTGGGACACAGGCTATGAGGAGGTAGGTGGGTTAAGTTCATTTTGATCTGTGATTTTTTTTTTTTTTTTTTTTTAATGTACAAATTACATCAGAGTGCATCAGTGGGTCAGATGAACGGTCCAGGCATGGTGAGGTGGGACTTGCGGGACAAATGGTTAGGAATGAGGGTGCATTGCAGGGGTGAAGTTGCAGCTTGTAAACAAAAGGTGCAAACAAGTCTGTTTTCAGATACATCGGTGGTGAACTTTGATAAGATAAGATAAACTTTATTGTCCCTCAAGGGGAAATTTGTCTTGGGCTTGTCACCCATGC
>JAQQAE010011626.1:0-13530 GCA_029823295.1 Pseudamia nigra | reverse complement strand
ACATGTATTTTTATGGAAAAAGTCGCATCGGATAACAACTGATTCAGATACAGGCCATGACGCCGGAACGGATTATCGTCGGTATCCGATGCACCACTGTATAACGTAATATGACAGTGGAGGCCCCGCTGTCAGGGTCTGTATTCATACTGAAAATCAAGATCAAGCGAGCTTTGCCCTTCTGCTCCGCGGGAGATTTCTGTCCTCCCTAAGCTTGCCTTAGGACACCTGCATTACCGTTTGACATGTACCGCCCCAGTCAAACTCCCCACCTGCCACTGTCCCCGAAGAGGGTGACGGGCGGCCGCGCACATGACACCAGAAGTGAGAGCCCACTTGGGGTTCGCCTCCCCACCTCACCGGGTAAGTGACGTGCAAATGTGTCGGGGCCGACACGTTCGGTGTTAAAGCCTCCAAGGATGATGGCAGGTATGGTTGTTACCGGTAATGTTTACATTTTAAATTGTCAGTGATACACGTGCGGCAGATGCAGGTACACAAGCCTAGAGTGCCCTCTAGTGGCTGTCAGTGTGACAAACAACAAACACGTGAAATAATTTGTATATATGTCGCTCCAGTGTATTTGTCGTGACTCTAGCCAGACTATGAAAAAAAAATACAACGTATAGTCCGGAAAATACAGTAGTTATACATGAGACACACTCAACTGCAGCTGTGGGTAAGTGTTTACATTAACAACACCGTAATATGACTTTGTTTAACACTGCATGGTGAAGTTTTACCACGTCAGTAAGCAGGAACCTACTATTCTCTGGTTCAAGCTGGGAAACAAGGTTCCAGGTTCCAAATCAAGTTATTGTTGGTGTAAATGCGCTGTACTAGGTTCACGAACCAGAGCTATACCGGTTCCCTGTCGGTGTAAAGGGGGCCAGGGTGTGATGTCTGGGGATCTTGGAGGCCAAGAGTGTAGCTCCAAGTCATTGGATCCCATGCGACCAATTGGGAGCAGCATCTAGTGGTAGTTTTTTAAAATTCTACGCCACGCCCTTTCATGTGGTAAGTATTTATTTCGCCAGCGGTTCGTGGCTGCAGAGATATGGTGATTTCAACTCGGGTCCATCTTTTTGAAACACCCTGTACCGAAGAAAATAAACTAAAATGAGTAGAACAATAAATAAAATGGACTCTAAAATGACTCAATCTCAAAATTGTACAAAAAACAACAACAAAAATGATCAAGATAATCAACTTAGCAAAAAATAGGAAAATACATTAAAATAAATAAAAAACTGAACTTATGATTTGAAAAATATTCCAGGTGACTACCTTGTGGATCTAATGAGAGAGCTAATTTGGTCAATTTAAAATATTAAACGTGTTCTGAGTTATTTAACACTTTTCTGTTTACTACATAATCTGATGTATGTTCTTTCACACTTTGGATGCCTTTAGAAGCCTGCCAGAATGGAGGATGTAATCCACATCTTTTGAAAAACTGACAAAATAATCAAGAAAAAAAGTCAAAATGTATAAATCACTAAACAAAATTAACAATCGATGATTCAGATAACACAAAAAGGATAAATGTAAATCAACAAAATAATCCTGAAAATGGACAACTATGAATAAATAATAAACAAACACAATAAAAATGAACAAAAATTAAAATAAACAAAAAATGCCTGAAGTAGCAATAAATAAACAAAAGTATCAACAAAATGTGTGGAAACAGAATAACAAATAATATAAAAAGGAATAAAATAATCAAAAAATAAGCAAAAATTAATAAAACAACAAAAAAATAACAAATTAATCAAATGTTACCAAAGACAAACCAAAAAACAAATGCAAAGTGAGTGAAATAATGAAGGAAATGAACAAAAAGGAATAAAACGATAAAGTACCAGGTTACCGAAATGTAACAAGAAAACAAAGAAAATGAACATAAAATATTACAAATCGAAATGAAATACAGCAATAACGGGACGGAGGAGCCAGTGAAACGTGTGCTTTGGCTCCACGCTGCTGGTTTGGGAGGCGCAGTGGACACGTCGCGCTGCGTCCGCACTGGAAAACCGTCATGTGGTTTGGGTTGAAGACGCGCCGGAAGCAGCAGGTTGGTGCAAACAGACGCAGACAGACCGACATACGACCACCGACCATCCCTCCGCGTTTGTCCGTCATGGCTTTGACCCAAGAAGCCATCCTGTCCTTCCTGCTGGAGCGCGGAGGTAAAGTGAAGAACTCGGAGCTGCTGAACCACTTCAGGAGCCTCATCCACTGCGTCGATCCCGCGGAAAAGCAGCACAATAGGGACCTGTTCAAGAAGTTGGTGAACAGCGTCGCGGTGGTCAAACAGATCGACGAGGTGAAGTTTGTGGTGGTGAAGAGACGCTACCAGGAATTTGTGAAAGAGCTGGAAAACGCGCACAGGACGCAGCTGGATGAGAGCTGGTCCGAAAACACGAGCTTTAATTCCCCGTGTCCTCGTCGGGCGCAGTCCGTCAAAGCCATTTACTCGGATATTGAGAACAATAATGCATCATTTGCCTTAAACCACAACGGGAATTACTACAGCAGTCCAAAGCAGACACAGAGAGAGAGGCCGCTGTGTAGAAGTGTGAGTAGCGCGGACACCACCACGGTCAAAGTTCTCAATCTGTCCGGGGATCAAGCGAGCAGAGCGGGGAAGACTGGGGCTGTGTTCGCCGTCATAGCAGTGAAGTCCCCCCAGAGGGATCCATCTACCCAGGGGAGCCCCCACACCCAGACAACACCAGAGAAAACAACCACCGCAAAGCAGGCCACTTGTTACTCTCTGGGTCACAAAAAGGATGCAGTGGGTGTCTCCCAGTGTTGGACAAAGACACAGACAGAGGACATACCACCCCCAAACGTACCCCAAGTAAGGACCCAAAACAAAAGACAAGGAGAGGAGACCAGAGACTCAGAGTCAGTACCTTTGGAGCCTGTAGCTCATGAGTGGTTGGTGAATTGTGCAGCTGGACGGTGGGGACACGTCTATGCTCTGCTGCTGAGGGACACACGCTTGGTCCAGAAGAAGGACTTCATTTCAGGCTTCACAGCACTACACTGGGCTGCCAAGGACGGAAACGCTGACATGGTCTGCAAGCTTATGGATATTCCCCGAAAAAGAGGCATTTCTGTAAACATCAACAGCAAAGCCCATGGAGGATACACACCTTTACACATCGCTGCAGTACATGGACATGCTGATGTGATGCTGCTGCTGGTGCAAAGATATGGAGCCAATGTGAATGAAAGAGATAATGATGGGAAGAAGGCAGGGTACTACCTCAGTACAGGGGTCTCAGCGGAGGTCCGAGGGCTTCTGGGAGGACAGCAGCCCAGTAAGGACGGAGAGAAGACGGAGGAGGACGAGTACAGGGAGCACAGCAGAGGATTCAACACGATCAGCAAGCTCTTCCAGCCTCACACAGGAAGGAAACACAAAAACACCAAGCTGCCCCATGAGTGGTGACACTGACAGGGCCTCTAAAAACATTTAAAGTGTCTTAAATTCAGAATTATGTCTAAAGCCTTTAACGTCCTTAAAAAGGCATCAGTGTGAATTTGTCAGGTCTTATCTACAGTCATTTGGTATGATTTCATTTTCCATGTTTTCTTTTTTTTTTGGTCAAAGAGGTTTTTGCTCATTTTCTTGAATTATTTTATTACTTTTGTTGATTATTATGTTCATATTTTGTTCATTTCATTCATAGGTCACTTTGTAGATTATTTTGGTCTTTGTTCTTTACTTCCTTATATTTTTATTGTGTTCATTTTTTTTCATTTTATGGTAAATGTATGAATTGTTTTGGTTGTCCTTGATTTTCCTGAATATTTGTTTCTTTTTTGACCATTTTGTGGGTGGTTTTTGTTATTTTTGATCATTTATAGGTTGTTTTGTTAATTTTTGTCTCTTTACTGTGTTCCTTTTTCTTTAATGTTGTGAAAGTCAGTTTAGATTTGTTCTTGCATTGAATTAAAACTAACAAATTAACTGCAAGCTCCAATTGAACACATTATCATTCACTTTTTAAGACTAAATCTTTTAAATTTGGTTAAAAAAAAAAAGCATTAACCTTGAGTGTCTGTAGACAACCTGGAATGATAGAATTAGGGCACCATGATTTTATGAAAAGTCATATTGCAATTATTGCAAGCAATTTTGCGATTTGAGTTGACTTACTTAGTTGTCAATGATAATACACATATTACTCATTTAGAAATGTCAAGTCAAACATACCAGGTAGTTTTAAAAAAACACACACACACAAGCTTCTAAAAATACAAAACCAAGATGGGGCTGTGATGGGACCAACATACAGATGTTCTTTTGTATTTCTGCAAATTAAATCACCCTAAACCCGCCTAAATGTGGACATGTACTTGATTATATGAGTGATTATATATTCCTTTTGTCATTATGTAACTACACATGTTGATATTGTGAGTTGTCATGTGACCACTTGTGCAGCCCTGGACAGTATGAAACGTGTGAACAATATTGCTGTAGTTTGTACATCATGTAAATATGGCACTTAGAACCACTGTTGATGCAGTTTTTACTCACTTCAGTATGTCTTTCAGCACTTACTGCAAAATCCAGCTCTTTTTACTAGATGTATTTATGAATGTTTTTTTTTACCTTTAGCTTTATAGATGTAAGACAATATGTTAATTTGTATCTACTTAACTCCTTCTAGAGTTCTATTGGTTTTATTTTATTGATTGTTTTGTTCATTTTCTTGATTATTTGCATCATTTTGTTGATCATTTTGTTCAGTTTGTTTATTATTCTCATAATTTTATGGATTATTCTTTTCAGTCTGTTCATTTTGTTTAGTATTTTCATTATGTTGTTGATTATGCCATTCAGTTGTCCATTTTGTTCATTATTTTCAGAATTTTGCTGATAAGTCTGTTCAATTCATTTCATTCATTATTTGTATTGTCAACAAAATGGAAAATTTGATTTTCATAATTTTGTTGCTTATTCTTTCAGATTTTATTTTCATAATTTTGTTGATTATTCTGCTCATTTTTTTCCTAATTTACTCATGATTTGTATTAATTTAGTTACATAGTCCAATATCACAAATGTATTTTTTCTTCATTTTGGTAAACACTGGTTTTCACGATAAGCCAAATGAAAGAAAAGATGTATTAAATTAACAAAATGAAATATTTAGTCTTCATTCTTATATTGTCATCACTGACATTGAAAGAGAAATAGTAAAAATGCTGTAATGTGGATTTATTTTTGTAAAAAAAAAATTACTATATTCTACTTTTTTATTTACTGTGACACCTACCTTTCCCAAACTGGTGGTCAGGGCTCAATATGTACCACAGTTTCTGGAGTTTTTTTGTTTGTTTGTTTGTTTAATTTAATGAATTGCATTTGTTGTTAAACTTCTCAATTATTTTCAGTAAACAAGTCAAATGTTCTGGCAGTTTATAATGATTTTTTTCAAAGTTTGGGTCCCATGGCACTGGGGAATTGCTGTTTTAAGTTATGCAAACTGTTTGTCCGTGATGTAACGGCCAAAAATGTCTCATGCCCCAGGCTGATGTTTTGATTCAGGACTTCAAAGCATCAGGATATGAAAACAGATGAACAACACCTGTGGAAACAGTTGCTACAACACTGGTGTAATTTGCATTTATATGAAGTTTTCTCTGGATCATAAGCAAACTATGAATGTTTTGGACAGTGATGGTGAAAAATGTGCTTTAGGCAATAGTTTGTAGTTGGTTTTAACATGTCAGAAAAGCTGCTCTCAAGATTAGAATACATTAAAATGACTAATGTGCAGATATGCAGTTTCAACAGCTATGGGGGTGGTGGAATGCTTCCTTTATCACTTTCTTTGTGAACTTGAGGTTAAAGTGGATGAGAAAGGGGCCCCTTGGACCACTTGGGTCTTGCTCTGTAGTCTCCTGCAGCATGAAATAACAAGACACAAGCAAGACATTTTTAGCACTGACCCCAAAACCACATAATTATCATTCAATTTAGTAAGGATTTGAAAAACAGCCAAATCCACATTCTGACAAGACTGGTGCACATAAAGGAAAACCTAATCTAACACATTTAATGTGGCAAATAAACATCCTTTCCCAGACCAGTCATGCATTAGAACAGCTTTGTCCTGTTACCCTCAAGTGACCCAAACAAAGATGTCCCCGGTTACATGGAAAGAGTTTTAGCAAAACAGTGTCAGAACAATGTCCTTTGTCTTGTTAGGAGGAAAAGAAGCAGCTTGAATAATGATCAGACAAAGGACAGCTGCACTCAAGGCCATTACTCTACGCAAAGTGTTTAAAGCTTTTCAAACACTTCTTTGATAGAAATCTTTTATGCTGAGACAATTTTGAATCATCATAAAAGGAGACGGATCTTTTTATGATCTGTAAAGTCAGCAAACACCTGGCAGGCATGACAATACAGAATCTCCTGAGATATATAAACATAATCTCTCACAAACCCAATAGAACTTCACACTATTATAGTTCATATTAAAGTGGTGTGAAAAATGAACAGTGTGCCAGACGTTTAAAGTCAAGCTAGTGATGCAGAGAAACTACACAACTGAATGTTATAGAATACTGTTGCCGAAAAATAAAGTTAGTTTGTCCTACATTTGTAAGTATGAACAGAAAACCTATAAACTCAGAGCAGCAAAATGATCAAGATTAATGTGGTAATTGTTTATACCTACAAACCATATCCTGAAAAATACAGTACAAAAATTTGCATGCCAATGGAATAACAGTATATTAAATCATGCAATGATCAGAGACAGTAACATTTTTTTAGTAAAACTAGAGGCTTCAACGCAGAACGTGGCTACTGTCAATATGATTTAAAGTAACAGTGCCATATGATTTATTTTTATACATTAATAAGTGCTGTCTTTAGGTCAAGACAAAATGCATAAAAGATGCTTCATATTTGAATTATGAATCCGTCTTTATAGTCTTTATGTAATTTGTCACCAGTAAGTAGCTGTTCACACTCCACCAGCAGAGGGGATGGTACGCCCTTTAAACCCGTTTGTCCATGTAAAATTCTGTTGATTTTATGTAGACTGTGATTTCTCATCGAGTGTTGGGCCTAAATGTTTTATACAACAAGAAAGTCCTGTCACTCAAAAAAGAAATCAACAGAATTATTTAATAAGGAACTATTGTTTCTCACTTTATGGTCCATTGCACGTATGTTACTACAGAACTGTAAAAGATATGTTTTATAAGAATGAGCATTGAACTCTTTTTGTTCATTTGTTATATTGGCTTTTATGTTAATACAACCTAACACAACAACCTCTGTATCATATGGATAAAAGAAGACTGGTTGCTTTCTAGTGACTCAAACTCAGCAAAGTGTCAAGATGCAGCTGACTATCAGGTTAATGTTCAATAGTTATGACCAGTCAGTTTGTGTTCCTGTCACACACTAAAATCAACTCCTGATGTTATAAACAATAGCTAACTACACATACTGTATCCATCCTCCTTCAGATAGTTGACCTGTGTGTCCACTGAGTCCAGTCCAGTAGGTCTTTTTTGCTGACTTAAAATCTATCTTTAGCTTTAAGTCGAGTTTTCTCAAATGGACTAAAGGTAATCTTAATTTGGGTTTACAATACAACTTTATTCCTCTTCTTAGATATCGCCCTCATTTGTTTTCACATAATGCTGCAGCACTTTGTTTTTCTCTCACCGGCTTCTGCACGCATCCGGAAGTAACGCAGGCGTTCATGCTTTCATAGTGTAACCTCAGTTCTCACATGCACAGAGATAAATAAACATTGGAGGAGAAATGGGGGCATTTCTGGCAGCAGAATCGTCCGCCATCTTGGTAGAGGAAAGGTTTGAGATTTTTCTGTATAAAAACTGTGTGTTAATCTTTTCTAACTTGCAATGGCTTCGACACAGATTTTGTTGATAAATAAGGTATGATACAGGCTATTGGATGATGTGAAATGTATAGTTTCTAACAAAAACACCTGTTATCACTACATATAACCACACCTAGTAGTGGTAGATCTAGTCCTAACTCTGTTCCATGGCTGTGCCACTATTTCCAGACTACTCACTTGTCACGTAGAGACAGTGTAAGTGGATCCAATATTCAAGTAGTTTTAGTCCAACAGAATGTTGACACACACGGTCGTCACTTCTCAGGACTTCATTAGATGGCTTATCCTTAGAGATCCAGACTAGTTTGATTTTTAAAGAAATTGATTTTGAAGGAGTCTGTTTTCTTTGGATCTACAAAACTGGATATTTGCCTCTTTATTTGGTACACATTTTTATGTCAATGATAATAATTGTAATTTTCATCATTTGTTCATAATTCCTAAGGAATGTGCACATGCAACATGTGTGAAAACCCAAGTAAAGGGCAATAGGCTGACATTTCACAAGTATGTGTTTGCAATTACTGCAAAATTTATTTGGTGCCCCTCTATATTAATTTATTTTGAAAGAAATACAATGGAATGAAAATAACATTTTGAAGAAATATATTGTTGAGCTCAACTTACGTTAGCCTCTGCTGGATGCAACTGATGTTTTTGTATTTCTTTTGGTCAAGTCTGTCAATTGGATATTTTTGGCATGCCTACAATCCAAAAACTTCACAAAATCGAGTTGATATAGTATGATCATTTTTGACCACATGGTCAAAATTTGTCTGAAATTAATATATTTTTCACCAATAAATAAACTTAGTGGAGACTGAAACTCAATATTCACCCTAAATTATCGTGTCAAGTACGGTCTATTTACTGGGGGCGGAGCTTAGCTTCCGGTATGAATATGGCCGCCATGATTGGACGTTTTCGCTTGTTTTATTCAATGACAATTACCGCTCTAGTGTTTATTTCTCTCTGTGCTCACGTGCTCTGATTGGTTGTTATGTCGTTATGGCAACGGGTTCAAGTTCCCGGATCGTGAACAGCACTAAGCGCTAATGCTATGGCTCATAACAAAATTAAGCAATTCTCATGTGTAGCTTAAAAATGTGATTGTTTTTATGCCGTATCAATAAATCTCTAAAGGTTTCTTGAGATTGCTCCTAAACCAAATAAGGTCAGTTTTACAAGTTAAGCTACAAATCCCTCTATTTGTAACAGAAACACTGACAAAAACAGGGCGGCCATTTGGAGTCCTTTCAAAATAGTTTTTCTCACTTGCTCAAGCGAATTGTTTTCTTTCATTTTTTTAGTGCCACGGTGTTTTACATAACACCCGTGTAACTTCCCCAAACTCACTATTTTCCGTTAAATGTAAGCCTTTCAGTTCAACACAACACCGGAAGTCACTTTCAATCTTACCACTTGACAAACAAGTAGCAACGCGACAATAAAGTTTAAACTGATTTAATTCAGCCTCCACTGCACTAGTCCCTGGTGTTTTAGTTGCTCCCTGTGATGACTAAGTAACAGTGAAGTTGTCCGTTAACAGGTCGTTTACCTGAAGACATGTCCCTGTTACAGGTGATTGGAAACACCTGCGTGTGTCTACCGGTGGCACGTGCTTGGCCTTGTTGACCTCGGGCACAGGAAGAGTCTCTCCGACTTCGACTGGTTTCTTTGTTTGTAATGGAAAAACGTATGGTACCAGCTGTCCTGCGTTCTTTTCGTTGGCTTGTTTTGCTGTTGCTGGTCACCTGCAGCAGCCCGGAGCTCAGACCTGCCCGAGCTGCGTCCAATGCCATCTACAACCCGGACGAATTCACTCAGCATCCGTACGGTAGCATCTTCTCCCCGCTGCTCAAAGCCCTGGCAGAGCACGGAGCCTCCAGGTGGAACCCAGGCTTGAGGAAAAGGATAAAACCCGAGTTCAAATACATAAAATATCTGACGGAAGTCTACAAGAAATCCTCCAGAGTGCAAAGGAGTTTGGACAGTGATAAAACCTACAACATGGTGCGACTGTTCAAGCCGCAGGACGAGTGTCTGGCACAGAGAAATAAAGGTGAGCAAGTGAAACACCAGGGAGAAGCTCTGTAGAAATCCAGCTTCATTTAGAAGACATATAGTTCACAGAAGTACTGTATTTACTCATGCATCCACACATGGTAGAGGTTATGACTTAAGACGTATATTGTACATGTGTATTTATTCCACAGTATTTGACTGAAGTTACTGGATACTTTTAAATTTTGAATTTTTCTTGACTAAAACGATGTCTACAAACATGAATTTTTATTGATGATTATAGACTGAAGGATGAAGGCTTTCCTGTGTGGACTGAGATTTTTCCTTTTCTTAAGCAAAACTCTTTAAAAACCCTCATTGGATAAGTTAGAAAATACTGAAAATAGGCTTGTTTTTCTAGAAGATTTTTAAGAGATGCCTATTTTTCACATGATAGCAGCACTACAAATATGAAATACAGATTATTTTATTTATTTTCTTTAACCAGGAAGTCCCACTGAGATTAGACATCTCAAGGCGTGAGAGACCTGGCCAAGGTAGCAGCTATACAAAATCCAAACTATATAAAACATGATACACATATGACTAAAACAGAATGACAGCTATTCAAGCACAGTGGCCTCTCAAGAAAATCAGTGACTTTCCTCCTTCACTGCATTCTTTATGATAATCTTCAAATCATTACTGGTATGAATGTTTTAGTTTAAGAACTTTTTGAAGATTGTTCCATGACCAAGGTGAACGGTAGGAACATGTTGTTCTGCAGAGCTCTGCCAAAGCCCTGGGAACTTTGAAGAGCAACCACTTGAGATGCACAGATGGTAACTACCAGAGCTGACAGAGGAGGTTACTTAGGTATTCTGGGAGTTTACCCAGCAGAGCTTTATACATGAACATATACCAGTGTTCCTGTCTATGAATAGTTAACGATGTCCAGCCAACTAAATCATAAAGAATGCAGTGGTGAATAAGACATTTTGCATTTGAAATGAAACAAGCATGATCGACTGAATCAAGGCTCTTTAAATGGATGAGGCTGCATACAGTACCTGTATAGTATAACACCATAATTAATCACAGACACAAAGGTGGCTTCAAGTTTTTCGTTGCAGAAAATGTGAAGTGACTTTTTTTTCTAAAATAAAAGCCAATCTTCATTTTGAGTTTCTTAACTAGATTAGAAATATGTACATTAAATGAAATGTTTTATCAATTGATATTCTCAAATACTTATAGGTGTACACCCTGTCAGTAAATGGTACCATCAGATATAAAAAATCCTAGACTGTCAAGGTTTGGCAAGCAAGCTTTTGATAAAATCATAAACTTTGTTTTCTGGACATTTAAAACTACCCTTAGACCCTTCAAATCTCTTTTTTAATGACTGAAATCCAGTCAGAAACTCTTCTATTGCCTGTGCTGCAGAAGGAGCAGATGTATAGATGATTGCGCCGTTTGCATATAAGTGTAAATTAGCTTGAATGTCTTTACATCTCCACAGCATAGTCTACAATGGTTGCAAACATTTGAAAACTATAATTAATTCCTTTCATAAGCTGCTATCAACAGACAGTGAAGTTTACAGAAGAGATGGGTTAAACATGTACAGTACGTATTGCTATTGCATTGAAAAGGGTGTTTATTGTTGTTAACTACATTTTAAAGTTTTAATTCCACATAAATTTGAGTGACTGGCATAAAATAGTAACATAATACCACATGTTTTCTTATCTTCTTTTTTTCAGAGAGTTTTAAGCAGGGTCTTTCCTACAACTTTGATCAAGTCCAAAAAAAAGAGGAGCTTCTGAAGTCAAGCCTGCTGTTCTGCTTTGACACTGATTATGCAACATCCAACTCTGTGTGCTACCTGACTGTGAAGAAGCAGGAGCACTTGAACCAGTGTCATCTGTGTCCCGAAATCCTCTAC
This sequence comes from Pseudamia nigra, assembly GCA_029823295.1. Taxonomy (NCBI): domain Eukaryota; kingdom Metazoa; phylum Chordata; class Actinopteri; order Kurtiformes; family Apogonidae; genus Pseudamia; species Pseudamia nigra. Next base: position 1,665 of record JAQQAE010011626.1, on the reverse strand, counting down.
GCTGTCAACTTCACAGCCAGCACAGACCCATGGAGCCAAAGGAACTGGGTGGAGGTTGATGTCACCTCATTTCTTCTGCCCCTCTTCAAATTTCAGAAGAACAAAATACACCTGCTCATCAATGTCACATGTCCAAAGGAACAAATAGCCAGACATGATCGGCACCGAGGCACACTGGAGTTCACCCTGAGGTCCCCTTCTCTGCTGTTGTATCTCCATGACACTGGTAAAATGGTCCAGTCAAAGTTAACAGCTACCACTAAAGCAGACCAAAAGCCAGTCGTCGAAAAGGACATCCTTCACAAGCAGATGATTTTCAAAGCAAAACACAGGAATGGGCCTAAGAGGAGATGGAAGAGAGAATCTGAGAAAAGCAAACGAGGTGACAAAACCCTGGATTCCCACCTGCCCGAGCTGCTGCCAAGCTCTGAGTTTTCAACAAGTGATTGTGCCTTGTATGATTTCAGGGTGCGATTCAGCCAGCTGAAGCTTGATCACTGGATTGTTTTTCCACCTAAATACAATCCGAGGTACTGCAGAGGCATCTGCCCAAGGACCATGGGATTTATCTATGGTTCCCCTGTCCATACCATGGTGCAAAACATCATTTATGAGAGGCTGGACTCCTCTGTGCCCAGACCCTCCTGCATTCCCTCCCACTACAGTCCGCTGAGTGTCATGATCTTCGAAGAGGACGGCTCCTACGTTTACAAGGAGTTTGAAGACATGGTGGCCACACGTTGCACATGTCGCTAAGCACAGCCACAATATCTCTCTTGTTTTTTTTTCCTTTTTTTACAAGCTGAAGAGACCATCATCACAAGCCGTCATCACATGTGAACTCTACCTATGAGTTGCCTCGTTATCAAAGAAACTCCAACGACGCGTAGTGATTTCATCAGTGTTTAAAATCGTGCATGAAAGATCAGGATCTGGAGCAGGTGTGGTTACTTAATCAAAAAGTATTTTATCCTAATGAAAATCACTGAAACATGACGTTTCTTTGTTTTCCTTCAAGCATGACAGAGGAGGATGCAGATGCATCCTCCTCTGTCATCTTACTGTTTGCAATATGGAATTTGACACACTTAAAGATAAAAATGTGTGACATATCATTTGTATCCTTTTTTTTAAGTTTTTTTTGTTAACTTATTTTGGGTGGGTGGTTTGTCGTTATTCTTTAGTTTAACACAATTGCCATGTTTTAAGTAGCCCCATTCCGGAAGAAATATGAAAGAAGCAGTCACATACTCTTATCAAACCTTTTACATATTGTTTTATTCTTGGGGATTATGGACAGGTACCCGAACGGCATCTGTCTGCACAATGTCCAGAATGAAAGCTGTCAAGGTTTCAGTGTGTATTTATTCTGGTCACTGAGTGACTGCATATGTATGAATTGACTGCATACTAATGAATTTGTACTGGTTGAATGTGACCAAGTCCATGTCATGTCTGTTGATGCAAAATGAATGAATTCACTGTGTTTCTGTGCTCAGCTAAGGGATCATCAAATGAATGAAAACATGTAGTGAAAATGTGGCAAATAATTAAAAAAAGTGCAAGCATAGATTGTGTCTTTGTCTGTATACGGTTAGTGGAAAATGACGCTCTGACATGTGGAAAAGGGTGTGTGAATACTTGGGGGGGGGGGGGGGAGTTTTT
>JAQQAE010011625.1:0-13530 GCA_029823295.1 Pseudamia nigra | reverse complement strand
CCAAAGAGCTTTGCCTCTGCCTACTTCTTAAAATGTTACGAAAATGGGTCATGCAAATGTCATTCACGTGGTCTAATACATGAGCAGTGAACACTTTCTCTCTTTGAAGCGTGTACCACACTCTTCAGCAGCCGTTTGATCAGAACTTGCCGCTTCCCCGTGTCCGACGACAGAATGAATTCCCGTGCGTCTCTTGAACCGGGCCAACCAACCATGGCTGGCCTTAAATTCTTCCACAGGTGGTTCTGTGGAACTGCCGCCACACTCCGACTTTTCTCTTTTCAGATTCTCATAGATTGCACGAGCCTTCTCACAAATGATGGCTTGGGTGATCGTATCACCAGCCATTTCCTTCTCTTTGATTCACAGCAGCAGTAACAGCTCCATGTCATCATGCACAGGACAACGCTGCTTGGAAGGCCTTGTTAGACGTGACCCAGGCGTAGACACGTCAATCTTCAATCGCTGTCCAAATAATTTTTTGTTATACGGTTTGGACTTTTTGCCAATTTTTTCTTCTGTATGCAAATATTTCTTTATGCGAAGAGTTCTTTATGCGAGGTACCACTGTATTCACCTTAAAAAACTCTGAACGACAAACCAAGCGACCCAAGAGCAGGTTGGCCATTCCATCAACACAAAGTCCGCTGGACAGACGGACTCCATGGGTGTGATTTTCCAGATCAATAAGCAGATGTGTTGGGGTGAGCTTGACAGACACACCTCAGTCTCTGATAGGTTAGGAACAAACACATCAACTAGGGCTATCATAAAACACAAGTCAAGTTTTGTACCGACACATAGGGTCTAGGGAAGGTTTAGTTATGGAGGGGCTGTCATGGGAGCTTAAAGAGATGAAATATAGCTAAGCTCACCGGCCCTCTTGTAACAATAATTACATTTGTTAAAGGCATAATACAAGTGGTGCTACTTGAAACCACATTGTGTGACGTTTATAACTACTGAAACATACCCCCACCCTCCCCACCATCCTCAAAGTGGTCTGGTCCAATCTGTTTGTCCCTGACGCACGGAGCTGCTGTATTTGTCTCACAGAGATAGGGAGTGAAAGTGTTCAGGAGGAGGCTGGTGCGTAAGTAACGGACAGTAAAACCTTAATGAGTGGGCACTTAATAAGTTTTTTATCACCACATACACAACATAACAAGTGAAAACTCAGCTCCTTTGGCCAAAGTTGGCCACTGTGTTTTACATGAACATAGCACACTGGTTATGCTAATAAGATTGACAAGCTATTAATTGCTAACAAGCTGAGACAAAATGTGCATTAAATGTAGCAACGCTGTTAGACTTGACTTACAATGAGTCTGCAAATTGTGCAGCATTTTTCACTGCTGCTGACTGATAGTCTGCATTTTTTTATGTTCCCCCAAAAAGTCACCCTCTGAAATTTTTCTCTTTATTGTCCCTGCAACAATGAAAATGTATTTTCGCCCCTGCTCACACTAGGGCATTTTGGCTTAAGGTGAGCTGGAGTGCATTTGTCCCCCCTCCCCTTTCCCCTGCTGGTCTGCGCTCACACTGACAGCTCAGAAATGGGCTGAGGTGTGGATACGTCTGTAAATAGGAGGAGATCATGTCACAATAGCTACAGTACATATAACTTTACTGATTGTGTGGCTTATGTGAGTGCTTTTTGGTCACATGCAGATTTCTACTGGATCATATATATAAGGCAGCAATTTAAAGTTTCATCTCATTGTGCAGATGCAGAGGGAGCAGGAAAAGATTTATATACAGTATCTGATACATTGTGAAAATACGTTGGCTACGCGTGCACTTATTCGTGTGTGAGTAACTGTGCTGGGCCGTGGCCCACCTCCTCCAACTGTGCTGGGACTGGGAAGCGTTCCACACCAGGAAGCGCAGCTCAATTGTACTCACATTACTCAAACGGTCCGTGCTTTAGGTGTGAAACACACCCTGGTGTGATTGACAGTGTGAGTTCGCCCTTAGCAACTGTTACTGGAAACTTTTGGAGACACTGACATGAAAGCATGTGTCATTCTTTCTCTTCCCAACAACCAGCCATGGACCCCCCCCCATTCCAAAACACTCACAGGCGGCCCAGTCCTCACACAGCACTCCCTCCCAGCTGCAGTCAGAGCAGGAGGTCTTCACTCCTCTGCATCCACACTAAAAACCAGTCGCACATGCATGAAGCTGCCGCTGTAATCCACACAGCCTCAATCTCTGACTCACCTCGTCCACTGGACTCAGTGGTAGCATTCACTGATAACTTAAAAGAGTGTATTCAGAATAATATGACAGTGTTCAGCTCATCTATTATTTGCAGTCTTCGTGTTTTGATGCTTAAATGGGAAAGCGCCGTCATCTCATTCCTTCAGATGGATTTAAAAGATGATTTCCAAAACGTGAATTTCTGGGGACCCAGAAATTCAATGTTTCATCTTGTTGATATGACTTCAAAACCAAACAGGTCAAAAGCACATTGTACTAAACAAATCAGCATAAGCTGAAGAAAAATGAGCCAAACAACCCGACAAACCAAACATTACACACTGTCTATGCGCACAAACTATTCACTGTCTATTACAAACAATTAAAGGGGAAAAAGCATGGATTCAGTTTTTTTTCAATGCCTTTGTTGCACATTTTAGAAATCTACACCTACACGCTTATTACTTTTTTTTTTTTTTAATGCATCATGGAGGCATGTCAGCTTTATTAAAGTAGCTACAGTGGTGCTCTGGTTAACAAATTTAATCCGTTCTGGCGTCACGTTCTGTGAGCGAATCATTTGTTAACCGGAGCAACTTTTTGCATAGGAATACATGTAAAACCAATTCATCTGTTCTGGACCCACGACAAACTCCCATATAAAGTATGTATTACACACCCGTACGTGCATGTTTATTCATTATTATTATTTAAAAAGGAAGTTATGTTAATTATCTGAAACAGAATGCGTGAAATTAGTTCTGAAAATGATTCAGAATGACACTTACCCAGGGGGTGAGACGGAGTGCAGGTGAAGCTTGATGGTGAAGGCAGCGAAGGAGAGGAGGAGGAGGAGGAAGAGGAGGAGGCAGAGCTGAACGTACTAAACGAACTAATACACAGCAAACTTAATCAAAAAAAATCTTAACATTATCTTAACACTATTTTTTATATTTTTCTATTTTATGATTTTTTAAAAATCTTTTCTGTTTTATAATTTTATTCTTTTCTGATTTCTCGCCACACTTTGATTTTTACTCACTTGTTTTGGCCTGTTTGGCCACACTTCCAGCATCACCACTTTCAGTAGGCAGTAATCTTTTGCTGAAATAGCGATCCAAAGAGGTTTGCCTGTGCCTACTCCTTAAAATGTTACAAAAATGGGTCAGGCAAATGTAATTCACGTGGTCTAATGCACGAGCAGTGAACACTTTCTCGGGGTGTTTTTTTCTATGAACCACCGGAGCCCTTCATAGCAGAAAAGTCCTTAGGTCCTTAGTGCTGTTGTTGTCACCTCACCTCCTCACCCCTCGACCCCCAGTTTCTTCTCCTCCGCAGTGATGAATGTTCTCCGTGGCATTTTCTTCCAGTACAGTCCTGTTTCATCACAATTAAACAGTTGTTTGTATCCTTCCTCAGTCACGAGCTTGCATTTCACATGCAGCGACATCTTATTATGAGTTTTCTTGTCCCCACTATCATTGTTCTTAGGTCCCATGATGAAAAACACAAAACGTAGCATTATTTTAAGTGAAAAAAGGCTCAGGTTTGCGTTTACACTCAGCTGCAGGACCTGGATGTTTACATTCTGCTGAGAATGCGCGGTCTCACTTCCGGGTCCTTCTCGGTCGAGACCCGGAAGTGACGCATACATGACCTGGGCGTAGACACGTCCATCTTCTTTCGTTGAGCGAATTTTTTTGTTAGCCGGTTCAAATTTTTTGCCGATTTTTTATTCGGTATCTGAATTTTTTGTTGTCGGAAGCGTTCGTTAAACGGAGTACCGCTGCATTTATTTGATGGTCTGAATGTTGTGTTGGCAGAGGAGAAGGATTCATTTGCTACAAGACAGCATTTAAGACACCGATCAATATGTTGACAAAAACACTGTGAGGAGCTTTTACAAGGCCCTTGGACCAGTCAAGAGAAAAGTAATTTACTGAGAAAGCGTTGGTTGAACCAAAGAGCTCCGTCACATTCCTGGCACAACAATCCCACTGACACTGAGCTTTGTACAAAATCACCATCGAACACTCAGACGGAGCGTACTGTGCCAGTGATGTTAAGATACACTGCACTTGAGACTGTCAAGGTCAAAGTATATTCAGTTTGTGTGTTAATAATGAGCAAACAATATTTTACAGTGTCAGGTTTTCTACTAGAGCTGAATGGAGTTAAATGTTCTGAAAGTGAAAATATTCATATCAGTTAATAACAGCCATCACAGTGAAAGTCAGTATTTTACACCGTTATACATCCAACGTAAAAGATGCAAGAAGGCAAAAACAACAGAAAAAGACATCATACACAAATCATAAAGACACATAAATATGGAAAAGATGCAACACGACAAAACAAGATAAATTATGCAAAACAGTGAAAATAGCCTAAAAGTTGCAAAAGACACAAAAAGACAGAAATCTTGCAAATGATGCAAAAAGATGAGTGAAAAAAATGTAATCATCACAATACGGCGTATATAGTAAATCACAATAACTACAAACCCCAGTTCCATTGAAGTTTGAATGTGTAAAAATTCACTCATTTTGAATTTGATGTCGGCAACATGTTCCATTAGAGGTGGGACAGGGTCATGTCTACCACTGTGCTCCATCACCTTTCCTTTGAACAACAGTCAGTACTTGACAAGTGTAGACTGAGAATGTTTCACATTCAGATTGGGTCTGAAACTGAATTTAGTCTGGCACCTCCCAGTTGCTTTCACCAACTGAGCAACTGGTAAATGAAACTCACAAAATGCTCTCAGTCACATCTATTCTTTCTGACAAATCTAGGCTTTAAGAGCAGATGTTTATTCTTTACTTCATGGAAGTATAGATGTGAATCAAACTGAGGATGTTAATAGTCTTTTTCTTTTTCTTTTATTATTTAATTATAACCCTCACTAATTGTTAGTTTCACTAACTAAACCCTATAAATGCAACAGAATCTTAGAAACACATGTGTGAGCTTTTAAATGCACCATCTACAGGACCCGCCACATATCAGGTGCAGGATTCAGTTAAGCTCAGACCTTTTTTAGGCTGAATGCAAATCAGTTTCAATTGGGCAAGATCTGTTCAGGTCCCAGGTTAGGAATCATTGGAAGGAAATGCCACAATGTGAAAATCCCTTTCTTCTGCTTTCCACATCAATCAAATTTACATGACATGAAGCCACCCCCTTCCAGAGAAGGGCAGACAATTCTGTGATGACAATATGCTGACAATGAACATGTTTACCCAGTAATGCCATACAGCTACCAAGCACTGCAGCTTTAAACGATGGTGCATGTGCAAGCTGCGTGTGTCCAAAATGGAACGGTAAAATGTGGTTTTGTCCTTAGTTTTAAAAGTGGCTAACAGCCAGACAAGTTTCCCTCCTACTTCCAAGTGTCATGGAGGCTAAGAGATGGAGAAGGGAGGCCAGCAGCCTAAAAGCTAAATGTACAACTTGTTCCAAACTTTGGTCGTCATTTAATTTTTATTGCCACAGATTTACTGCCAAAAGCTTGAAATAATAAACCACCAATATACTTGAAACTCACACCAGCAAAAAGGAATACCTGGATTGTTCAAAAGAGATAGAAACCCATCTGATAAATTCATCATATCATACAAATGGAATGGGTTTCTGGTTAAATTTAAAGAAATATTATGAATCTCTTTGTTACATCTTGAAATACAACAGTGGATTAATTTATTTGTATTGTTGTTTCTTGAGAAAAACCTTTCTTTTGGTAAAATGCCTCATAAACATGAGAAGGAAGTATCCACAGCTGTCTATTTAAAGCTGTCAAGATTTAAAGTTTGAAGAAGCTGATTACCAATGGAATGCATGCATGAATGCATCCAAAGTAATTCCTGTTATTTATTGACACATGGGCAGGCACTTAGATCATCTCCCCCTTTGGCTCGAGTATGAGTTTGCCCCTTGGGCCACGTCCAATGTGAAATGACAGACAGGAAGTAAAGAGGAGTTGCCAACAACGAGATATAAATAATGAAACTGATACAAAGCAGAATGAGGACCTGAAGGTTGGAGAACAAAACAACACAACGGACCAATCTTTTTAATGGTATGCAAATTATAGATTTCGATAATAAAGGCCTTCCGTATGAACAGGCCACACATAGCAAGTACAAGAGTCATATTCATAGGGTTTGGAATCATACCCCAGCCTGCAGCTTCCTCTAGTCTTTTTGTGGTTCACTAATCACTAGGGGAGGAGACTGCAGAGGGATGATGGGTCTGCTGAGCCTACCATCAGCCAGCTGCTCTGCACCAAGCTCCAAGACCATGACAACAGGTGTGAAAAAGTGGTCGTGATGCTGCATGTTGGGAGGATTCAGGGCAAAATTAGTTCATTAGATCACTCGAATTATTCATTTTTGTTTATTGTGTTGAGACTATTTTGCTTTGTTTATTTTCTTGATCATTATATGAATGACTTTCGTTCATCTTTACCAGCCATGAAGCGAAAGCTGGTATTGGAATCACCATGTTTGTCTTTCCATCTTCAACATGGCCAAAATTCACTTTAACCAAGTTAGTTGTGCCTGAAACATGGATACAAGTGTGTTTCAGAGTAATGTCTTAATGTCTGTCATGTTGTCTGTCTGTCTGATAGATAACTCAAATACTCCTTGAGATAGCCACACCAAATTTTGCTGATGTGTTCCTATAGGGTCAAAAGCAAGGTCAAGTTAAAAAAAAATTGGTGAAATCGGACCAAATCAAAGATGGCTGAGAGTTTTTCAAATATGCAAATTATCAAGGATTGAGCATATACTGTATACTTCTTGGGTTCATGCACAAATTAATTCCTTCACCTCAAAAACCTGAATTAAATCAAGCAGAAGTCTCCATCTCTGTTCTAAATGGGTCAAAATAGCACCAAAGTAATGTATATGCTATTTGCAGAATTTGAAGCCACAATAAGTTTTCCAATCCATAGGACTCATTTGATGCTACTTTCAATTACTACTCTCAATTACAAACTAGATTCTTCATAATGTTGATCTTTGTTATAAATTGAATGTAATTCCTCAAATGTCTTTATCTTTTATTCATGTTTTATAATGTCTTTATTGATTATATGATTTATTGAAGTGCTCTTTCTTTATCTTCTTTATTTTAGTCATGGATCATTGGTCTTGAGGTGTTGGTGAGAATAACCTTTCATATTTATTAATGAACTTTGACCTCAAGAGTATTTTGAATATAGTTCCCCTTCACAATGTGGGGACTTAGTTAAGGACAGCCTGCTTCGGTAAGAATATGTTCTCTAAGAATCGCTTCAATGGACAACATGGAGCAAGTGTTGCCTCCAAAGGAGGTGCAAAGACAAAGGTCCATCCACCCAAAAAGAGAGCTCCAAACCCCCGGGTAGCACTGGTTATCCGCGGTAAAATTCATCGTCTCTTGCAAGGGTCTGCAGACCATCATGTCCCAGATTCCCACCTCTATTATGCAAGTATTGAGGAAGAAGAGGAGAGTGAAACACATGAAGGCAGAAAGGAACACAGAGGCATAAATCCAAAGGTTATGTCCAAATCAGACACACACTCTTCAAAACTGACAATTAGTAAAAGACATTCTGTACCACCGGGACCTGCATGTGTTGGAGAGGTGGAGCTGAACAGAGAGGGATGCATTCGAATACCTTGCACTTTGCAGCACAAAAGCTGCAGATCTCCAGCAAATATGAAACGAATTTCCTTTGAGGGTGACACTGAGGTTGTTCCAGCCCCTCAGTACAGGCCAATTGGACCAGATATGAATGGTACTAGATATGCAAGAGCCTGCACACACAATTTTGCTTCACCTCGTATTCGTCCAAAGAGACCGTATTCTGCTGGTGACTGTGTGGACTACTTCAACAGACCTCTCCCAAGTACTCTGCTGGAAGAGGATGAGGAAGACCTTGGGGTAGATAAAGAGGAGTCGAGTGCTATCATTGAGCATATTCTAAAAGAGCTGAGAGGGATCAACAAGATCCAGGAGGAAATCTCTGACCTCAGGGATTATTTGACTTCAGTTAGAGGGTCTGTTGAGGAAGTATCATCCTGTGTAGATGCTGTATTATTGGAGATTGAGGGAATTCGTTCTAGTAACAAGGGTGATTCAGGAATACACGGAGGTACCTGGTCAGGAGCAGGGTGCAAAGATGAACCTTTCCCCCGGAGAAGGCCCGTGAGTGCTTATGGCAGTCTAGGTAGTACAATGCCAAAGTCTGATTCAGGTCATTGCCCGCAGGTCTACAATGAGCGGCATAGTATCCACGGAGAACTACTGCTACCAAGCTTAAAAGGGTCTGCTGTTTCCCCAATAGCAGAATCAGTGGATCAGCAAGAACTAGAAGAGCCAGAGGTAAGCTCTGACCATAGCTCAGATATACCAGTAGGTGCTATGGCAAGAAAGCTGAGTTTTGGCTATCTTGAAAGGCAGGATGGCCAAGATTGTCCAAGCACCAGCTCTTTGTCTTCTGGTCACAGCTCCAAGTCTGAGTCAGAAGAACTGGAAAGACCACCTTCCAGCCATGAAAGGAAACAGCAAAGACCTGATGAAGGAGATGAACACTGGGCAAGTACGGGATCACTATGCAGTGGTCTTGGAGAAGGCATGTGGCATAGGGAACCTATTTATGTCAGGAAGGGAAGAGTAAAAGAACATGAAGAAGAAGCATCATACTGTGAAGGAGCTGCAAGCTGGGATCACTACAAAGATGTAAGTGGATATGAGACTTTGGGACAATGCTCCACAGAAAGTTCAGAGCATTTCTCTGTTCATTCTGGGCAACATTACAATTCACCTGCCAGCACCTCTAGTAGAGAAGACTGGCAGTTGAGGATGCGACGACCTCACAGCCAGTCTGCAATCCATCAAAGGGATGTCAAGTTTGAAAAGCCAAAAGCAGGATATGAGTGCACTGCTGATTCTTCCTTTCCTCAAAGTTCTGGTTACCATTCCGTTGAAGGACATGAGCCACTGTTTAACTATGAAGAATCAAGTGAACTGAGTTACACAACGGACTGTAAAGCTGTTAATTATCAGAAAACCTATTCAACCTATGAAGAGCCTACAGCAAAGATGTGGAATGAGGCATCCATATGTACCGCTGTAGATGGTATGGAACTACCATTTATTCCACAGATGCAAACCTATAACCAAAATCTAGAAAACCACTTCCCATACCCTAGCAATGTGGATGCCCAAAACAGTGGCTTCAATGTGAAGCGGATAAGCAGAGCCATGTCTGATTTTAGTTCAGCTTTGAGGGGAGCATTGCGCAAACTTGAGGGACCTGGACCCCACATTCCCGATGAGGAAACAGACTTTGATATATCAATGCTTTCTGAATGCCCCACTGCTGCATCACCTTCAAAACCTGACTACTGTGAGGTACAGTTTGAACAAGCATCTGAAAAACCTCTGCAAGGTGATATGGTGTACAGTAGCGATGCAGTCGGGGAATCCTGCCAAAGTAATACCCTAGACAAATCAATTAATTTCTCTATTAAACCTATGCTTGAAGAAACCGATAATAGCCTTGAGTCTACAAGCACCTCCCAGCAACTTCCCTGTTCAAATAACATCACTTCATATCCACAAGAACCTTCTGTCTGCCTTGACCCAATCTCTAGTAGCATTGCAGCACTGTCGAGTGCTGAGGGCCTTATGGAGCACCCTGCAGAAGGCCTTGTTGGAAATCTGGATTTCAATGCTGAGGGCCACCCCTTGCAGGTCACCACAACTGAATCTTTATCTGATTCCTTCATGGGAGATGAACCTCCAGCTGTGGAACAGCATGCAGAGCCTGAGGTGGAACTGCCACAAAAACCCAAGACTGATTCCAAAGAAGATGATACAGCACAAGGGGTGCTAGAGATAAGCCAGATGGATGAGCGCAGGCTAAAGTGCCTAAGGAGTTTTCAGCAGATCCTCCGTGAAAAGAGGGAAACCAGGCGACACCTTGCCAGCATGACGATGTCCACTCTCTCACAGGAATCTGAACCAGGTAGTCGTATTGGACTGTAAGTCACATTTTGTTTTACCATGAGGAACTTTTTTTCAAAACACAAGTCAGCATTTCCCACACTTTTTGTGGCTGTGTCAGCCAGGCATATCAACTTTGAGGAGATATTTTTAACATTGTTATCTCTGCTAAGGAAGTTGTGTAGTGTCACATATTAGGTTACTTGACCCACCGTATCCCATAATAAATGAGCAACATCATAGTGGGTGATGACTAACCCCAGAAATAGTGTGACAACTTGCATCTCTGCCACTACTTAGCTTATCTTAAATCTTAAATAAGAATCACTTCTGTACTCAGTCAGTGTCATTCGTGGCTTTCCTAAAAATGTGCACTTTTTCTAATGCCAAGGTTTCATCAACACATCCATTCAGGACCCAAGCTTATGGCAGAGTTGGACACCTAGACCTTAATATGACATAAACTCCTTTAACTTACTGACTTACCATCAGCAGTGAAATGCATTGGGCAAACTCCTGCAGGTGAAACGTGCAGTAACCAAACCATAAAACACATCTAAGTCCAAACCCAAATCAATTCCAATTGATCTGGACAGAACCCATCAAAGACCTGACATTTGGTCTAAACTGTGTTCTGGAAGTTTCACCGTGCAACAAGCATTAGTATTAAGGTGAGTAGTTAGAAAGTGTGGACCATATAAGATATGTGTGAACTTGCCCTTGGAGTCCTGACAGACCCTTTAGATTTCTGATAAACAGACTTCAGGTCACTAGTGTAGCAATAACAATGTGAACAACAACTCACTCTTTGGGAAATGCTAAATGAGATGCACATTGTCATTCATGTGAAATAACAGATAAATCGAGATCTTTTGCTCGTGTTCAACAGCCTCCAGGTAAAAGATCTCCATTAACCAAGTGACCAAAACGGACTCATTTATGTTTTTTGATTTAGCCTAAACAGGACTAGAGGCTATTGTTTTCTGAATATAAAAGTACTGAATTGCTTACCCCTCCCCCTCAGTTCAAAGGGACCCTCGGGTATGTACACTACCGAGCACTCTCTGCTCAAGCACTAACTTGATACTCCCTTGAGGATAATCTATCTGCTGCCACTCATGAGACCCTTACTCCTCTGTGCAGCTCCGGCAGTGGCCATTTGCTGAATTAGAAAACATTAATTATCTTCTTGGAAAGCCAGCTTGACATTAAAGAGGAAGAGGAAGGGAAATATTAAGAGTCATTTGCATGATAAATTATACATGCTAATGAAACATTTATGACCTCAGAGCCCATCTATCTGAAAACTCAGCAGCAGCACTGCTTTTAACAGTAACCGAGCATTATAAACAATAGTAATAATCCAAGGTGTGTCTTGTTCTTTGGTCTTAATAAGTCAGACCAGTCTGTGACAGTTGTTCCTTTTCTTCTGTTTTCTAGGTGGAAGTCAAGATGGAGATCAGGTTACCTCTTCTGTGATTTTTGCATTAACATTACATTAATAACAGGGGTTGGCCTATGTACCTGTGTTCAACATCCTCTCATATGTGTTGCATCACTTTAAAGAAACATACAATCACAAATATTTAATTTACAAATTAGGAAATAGCTTTAGGATTCATAAGTTGACAACCAGAGATTACATTTGTCCTACTGAAAACATTTAATTGCCTCATTCAGAGATATAAAAATGACCTACAAGTAGTAGTCAGTATTGATTAGGAAGCGATACAGATGTAAAATCATATTGATGGCAGGCCTGTCAGGCTGATATATTGTTACTGTCACTGCAGTAATGTCTTTAGTAGCTGTCAGGCAAAAACACATGCTGTTAGTGAAGGAAGGCCAGTATTCAGTGTGTTTATTGGGAGTGCATGCATTTCCTAGGTGTTCATTTCACATGGTGAACTGTGATTTATCACATTAACATATGTATGAGGTTTGCTTGATTTATTGAAATGCCTTTGGCATCTGATACTGAAACTCAACCAACCAAAAACAGTCCCAAAGCTTCTCTCGCCTTTTTCCCTTTTCATTCTCTCGTTTCTCTTGTGATTCTTGCTTGTATGTATGTGCACCAGTCTCGTACTCTCTATACACTATACATTCTGACACTCTTCAAAGACCACAATGCATGACCTTTGACATTCTATTTCAGAGTCGAGATCAAGATGGGGATCCCAGCAAACATCCATGGGCAAAGCCAGGGTGAGTAAATACCTCTGCACTGTGGGGTTGTATGTGTGTAAGACAAGGAACATGTGGTTATTGGATGTAGAGTTTGAACCCGGATTTGTTCAATATTCACATTTGCTATTTGTCTATAACGTTTGTGCACAGGGGAAACACACCATTTGGTATTGACAGCATGCCAGACCTCCGAAAGAGGAGGCCCATCCCCCTCGTTAGTGAACTGGTGAGTATGTGACCACACGGTGAACTACAACCTGAGACAGAGCTGTTCATTTTATTTTATTCACCTGGTTATTTTGTTATTTGATTTATTTTGATTTGACACAAAATCTGAGACAGTTTTAAAAAAATCTCTTTTTGTCTATTTACTAGGACTGTCAAAATTAATGTGTTAATCCAGATGAATTCATTTGCATGATTAATTAGATTAAAAATTTTAATGCAGTTAACACACAATAACTCATATATCAAGGAAAAAGTGATGAAATCTTATGTTACATGTGACCCACGTCACTGACAACTTCTCTAGTATTTAATGCTTCAAAGCCAATTTTTAAATGTAAAAGTACATTTACACATTTTGAAACAAATTACATTAGTTACTGATGAAAACAATGAACTAAGTGTAAAAAAGCAAAAACATCTCAGCAGAACATGAGAGGTTCTATTAAGTTCTACAAAGCAGGTGGAATTTACTTTAGTTACACAAGTTTAAATTAGAAAATATATATACATTTTGATGTTAAATAAGTCATTTTAGTTGAGTGTCTATATCACCTTCTATGACGAGTGTTTTAACTTCCACAAAATGAAAAACAACGAATGGGTATTAATCGTGATTAATCTAAATCAATCCAGTGACCCTGTGATTAATCAGATTAAGCTTTTTAATCGTTTGACAGCCCTACTTTCTACATCTTGTTTGTGAGATGTATTCATTACATTGGTCCTTTATGTTTATTGATTTAGAGTTTAGGACCAAAGGGGAACAGCTCAGACCCATTAAGGCAGTGCTGCCCGACTCCAGCCCTCCAGAGCCCCTGTCCTGCATGTTTTCCAACTGGCTCTGCCCCACCAACTGTATCTTCCAGCTTCTGAGTGACTGAACACACCTGATCCACATCATCAACAGTGGGT
>JAQQAE010011624.1:0-13530 GCA_029823295.1 Pseudamia nigra | reverse complement strand
GCTGCTCTAAAACCGTATTGACATTCATTAATTATTTTATGCTTACTTATGAATATATCTAATCTATTATTAAAAAGATTTTCTAATATTTTGGAAAACTGAGGGAGCAAGGAGACAGGTCTATAGTTTGTGAAGATGTGTTTAATCATTTACAAAAAATCAAGCAAAAGTTTCTTTTGTTCAGATGTTACAAATCTATTTTTATTTGTGTGTGTGGAGTTGAGGAAAGTTAATGTGGTGAGGCGGAAATGCCAGAGAATTATTTGTCTGTGACTAAGTGTCAATATATCTCATTGTTTTCACACATCCAGTGAGTGAAAAATCTGACTAGAGCCGCTTTGAGTTTAAATAGTGGTTGTTTGTGTATTTTAACATTTTGTAGGCACATCTACCATGGACAGTGATATATGCATATTGTCATTCTTAAAATGAAGACTGGCTGCATCAAGTCTGTTACATTTCCACCATGTGCAAAATAGTATGAGCACACTTTACAAAACAGGAAACCATACTTGGAAAGTTTGAAGTTGCATTTGTAGCTACGATTGGAGAATAAATGTTACAGAGATATTTGTTACTGAAAAGTGAAAGTTTATTTTCACTGAATGGCCATGTCTATAATTTTGAGGAATTATTTTTGTTTTCTTCTATTATAGAATCCAGTCTGTAAAACATTATTTTGATTAATCGAACTCTTTTCTCCTGAACTAAGGGTTGTAGTATTACTATGAGGAGGTAATAAGTATGTGTAGTGATTTTCATGTCCATACAATGCTTTGTTGAGAAGTTATTGAATATTATTTGTGCCATCTCTTGTTGTTGTTTCACTTTGTAGACTGTCCCCACACACTTTTTGGTCTCATATAGATATCAATATAATTCATACCACTGGAAGAGTGACTGATTTCAGTGACACTGGTGGTATCTTGTCTACCTTACTACGATCAGACACAGGTGCTTGTGTCTTAATTTGTCATTTATGAGCAATCGTTCACAGAAGGTCAAATCTGATTATTCTGTTGCACATGTGGGTCAGTTCAGGAATGTCAACAGTTCATACTAGAATCTGATATATGACACATTTTAAAGAGTCATGTGAATTGTCAACCAAAAAAATCAGATCTGGGCAATAAATTCGAATTGGGCACTTGAGCTTGCAGTCTGAACATAGCCTTGGTACAGCTTGGTGATCCTCAAACTGTAAAATGATGGCTTTACATGTACTGAAAAGGAACTGGAGCAGCAAGAGGCAAGATGCATAGGAAAATTACCATCTTCACAAACGTTAGACAGTTCTTGAATCTCCAACAGTCCTCCATATTGACGCATGACCTTCAAATGCTTTCCAGTAGTTTAGTACCAGCTCATTCACAGTATTCTGGAGTCTGAAGACTCCCATCTGCGTGCACTGTTCCAACAGTCCCTCCACTGCAAGTGTGGTGGACGGTCTGCAGCAAGAGGGACTACAATGGAAAACAGAAATTAAAGCTTCTCTAAGGCTTGATGGTCCTCATTTCAGCCTACATTTTGCAGAAGGAAAGAATAACTCCATGCCCTTACAGCAATTAAAACCCATTACTCAGATAAGTATTACACCTCATTTTGCATATGTACTAACTGTGGTATAATCCCTTTGTGTTTAAATCTGTTGTAACATAAATAAATGTTTAATTAAATAAGTTTTCTCTTGACTCTGCTGCTCTGCTTGACTATACAGCTACATATCACTTTAAACATATTTTTCTCCCCTGGCACATGGCAGCCAAGTAAAACACTTGCAGTTTTCAGTTATTTCTACAAACACACACTGCCTCCTGTGTGTAAATGTGTATGCTGGATGTGTCCATTACTTTTAAGACTCAGTTTGAGGTCAGACAGCTCATTCAGTGAAAAAGTGACCAATTTAGCTCAAAATGCAAATACCAGCTGTACCCTCATTGGCAAAACGCAAGAATGTGTATGTGTTTCCTTAAAGGGACAAATTGACAAATCTGTGTACAGCCTCCCACTACCGTCTCCTGATTTCACTGATTAATCAAGTGGATAAAAACTAGGTCTTAATTAAAAGGATCTGGACATGCTCCCAGCCTAGAAGCTGGCAGACCCCCACCATGCTGCTCCACAGCCTAACAAACAAACTCCCAGAATAAATGACCACCACATAAAAGGTGAATAATTCACTGTAATGAGGGAACTTAGCAATAATAACCACTGGCATATGTTGTCAAAATGAAGAAAAATAGCTTCTTTCTACAAATAAGAAGTGCATAAATGAAAGTGGAGATAAACAAGAACATAACTCAATTCAATAAAAACAGTAAAAAGAGGTAAAACCAAAAAAAAAACAACAACATATTCATCATTTGGGGCCTTAGAAAGTGCCCTTGACTTAAAGCCATCTGTTGGAACCTCAGTGTCACAGCTTTCATTTTCTTAAGTAAGACTTCTCTTGACCTCAAAACTCACAAATTATGGCACAAGAGTAAATTATGAATACATATAGTAATAAGGAGAAAGTAAGGGCTGGACATTAATCATCAAGATTTAACCTCCAATTCTTTCAGCTTTACACAATCTTATTTTAGCTGTAAGCAATCTGACTTTGGCAGAGAAGGTGACTGGCATACACTACATGCTAGCAGAGAGAAAATTCAGGTTGCTTGAGTTGCATACTCCATAAACTACCCGTTATTTCACACTAATATTTTAGCCACGCTTTCCTAGCATACATTAATGGACATACACACATATAAATGAGTAGCATTAGTACTTTATGTAATGAATATTATGCCTGTTTTTTCGAACTAGATCCACTGTGCATCACCTATCTACAGTACCTACTAACCATGCCATGCAACGGACTCTGAAAGTGGAAACACTCCTGTTCCATCTCTCACTCAGGAGACACTTCGCGCACACAACAAGACACTTGTTCTCATGGGCACACATGCATAGCAGAGAACAAGGACTTCAATTAAAGTCCCATTAAAGTTTGGGCTGAAAGGGGGATGGACCACAGGAGGTAGAGAAGGGCATTTATTGATGGTGCCCTCACATCTCGTTCCTGCATTAAGTTGATTTTAAAAGCAATTAATACACATGGTCAGGCGAGAAGTAATGGAGCGCCCCATGTTCTTAACCTACCGGACATTTCCCAGCCGAAGCTCTGACCAACACAGCCCTGCTTTGCATTATAAATGACAAGATAAATCTTAATGGATTGAAGATAATCAGCTTGCCATGAAGGCTGACATATACACACATTCACTACACATACAGGCACTTGCACACATATACACAAACATGGACATACAGACACAGGGGAAATTAAAGGCTTTGAATACGTCTGCATTGATTATTTTAAATTATTAGCCCACCTCTCTTTGGACCTCCAATGCTTTTAGCCTAAGCTTAACACATTTACAGAGACTTATTGACTATAATTACAACTGAGTCTTGGTAATGGACACATCAATTATGAGTCGCACATGTCTCTGACCAAGCGTTGCTCAGGGAATCCCAATCTGGGGTCCATTAGCGTCTCTCTTGCTGGTCTGAAGCTCAATCAGTCTTCACCTTCACCTCTACTGAAACAGCTATTACCTGGCTGAAGTAGATAGTGGCCTTAACATTAGCCTGAGCTGCCAGAGAGGAGCCTCTATCTCCACACTGTTGTTCTTCCAAACAAAGGGCTAATAGCAAAACAGCCACACAAAGTAATTTCGTTTTTCTGCTAACAATTTTTGGGAACAATAATAGAATTATATTCATATATAATGTCATTACAATGGCAGGATAGTGATAATAAAGTGATAATATCACACACCAAAACACTTAAAAGGTTGAACATATTATGGCCAAACTGTTCATTAACCACAGGAAAGGGGCTAAATAAGGTTATAATCTGTATTATGATTCCCAAACAAGCACTGGCAAGTTCCTAAAGCAAATATGCACATAACAATGAGAATAGCCAAGTTAAGAAATTTCAAAGCTGTTCTTTTTGAACAAAATGAGAGTTGCCCCCTTTACTTAACTAAAGGTTAATGTGTGAATGAAGAAAAACAATGTGCTTAAAATTGAACTTTAGCATGTTTAAATAAGGAAGAATGTGTGCAGCATACTGTATTTGTTTCCTTGCATTTATCAGACAGAAACAAAGACTAATGAGAAACAGTTAAGAAGGATGTTACATACCAGTGTGTGTGCGAATGTGGGCCAGGAATGCCATGGAGTTGCTACTCTTGCACACTTTGCCACAGTATTTGCACACACTTCCTTGGTTTTCCTCACGCTCTCGATTGATCTGCTCTGTGTCCTCCAGCACATACTTGTTGACCTCTCTCAGGAGCTCCTCGTGTTTCTCCTTTATGTGAATAAACAGCTCCTGCTCCGATACAAAGCGCTCTGTGCATTTCACACATTTGAAACTCGCGCCACCTTCAGGCAGCTCTTCCACACTGTTCTGTTCATTACGGAGGTGAGCAGCACTGGTCAGGTGCTGGTGCAAGTTGCTTTCAGTGTAGAAAGATTTGCCACACACCAAGCAGTGGAAATGCTTCTCCTTGGACGGATGCTTCATTGAGATATGAACATTGAGGCCACTGATGCCATCAGCCATGAAACCACAGTCTTCACAGCGTATGCGTGTGCTGTTTGATTTGACTTCATCTCTAACCCTCATTTCCTTAGGTTTGAGCTTCTTGACAAATGTGGCACCTGTTGGCTGGTAGCAAGCGGCCACTGGTGTTCCTCCAGTCAGACATATCACGGCAGCCTCACCTTCTAGAGCCAGACCCTCCTGCAGCTGCTCCTGCTCTGTAAGGGCCTTAAAGGATACAATACATGCATCAAAGGAGGGGCTCTTGGGAGTTTGTGCATCTGAATGAGAGCTAGTGTTTTTGGCCTCTGGTACCACAACATCCACATCTAAGCATTCATTTTCTGCCAGCTTCTCCCTTTTCTCTTGGCCTTCTTTCTGTGCTGACTGATCTACCTCAGACTGAACCTCCATTGCATCCTCCTGGGTCTCAGACAGTGCTGTAAGTTCAGTTGTCTGGTTGGCTGGATCTGGCTCATCATCAGTCAAAGATGTGACACTCTGTGTTTCATGCTGATCTGCACTTTTAGTGACAAACATAGTTTTTGCTAACTCTTCACCAGCCACAGCATCAACAGCCTCTGTGGAGACAGATGGTTCTGCAGTATTTCGACTTTTTGTAGCTGGTTCAAGATCAAACTCAGACTCAGACTCTTCTGTGGGACTCAGTGGGGCAAACTCAAGGTTTGAACTTTGTCCAACCATTTCGATTATGTCTTTTGATGACATTTTTTGACCTTTACTCCCTAGGTGTTCCAGGCTTTTCTGTTTGTGCTTTTCAGTGTTAGCATGACGAGACATCTCCCTGCTGGTTACAGCATAGTAGCTACATGCTAGACAGACATATTCAAAGTCTTTGGTGTGCTTTCGCTTAACATGAAGATGAAGTGAGGCAATTGACTGAGCAACAAAATCACAATGCCTGCAAGCATTAACAGAGTCATATTTAGCTTTTTTCTGGGTTTTGTCCATATGTGCTACTTCATCTCCATTGAGTTCTTTACCTCCAGCAGTATCAGTTTCTTGCTCTTTGTCACTTGTCTGGAAGGGTGTGTTCATTTCCTGGGCTTCAGCAGCTGTAGGTTCCACAGGTGGTGAGATGGGTTTATTGTTGTCTGGGGTCTTAGTTGCACATTCCTGTGCACGTCTTACATGTTTCTTTGTAATACAGTGGCGATCCATATCTCCTTTTGTCACACAGCTGTAGTTGCAGAGGGTACAGCTGTATCCATATTCCTTGCTGTGTTTACGGCGGACATGGACACTGAGGTTAGTAGCATTGGACACTACCAGACCACAATATCCACAGGTGGTTGTGGACCCCTGCTTTGGTCTACCTCTTTTCTTCCTAGGAGGTTCTGTGTCTGATTCTTTCTCCTCAACTAGTGCAACTTGAAGACTTCCCCCTGGATCCCCAGTTTCCTGGTCTTCCTCAGTCATAGGGTGCACCCTTTGAGTGACAGCTTCTCGAACACTCTCCTTGCTTACCTCCTCCACATAGACTTCAAAAGCGGAAGAATCTGTGCTTTGATCTTCTTTCTGATTCTGCTGGTGTTTATCAGAGGAGAGATGAGCCTCCATCCAAACAGTTGTGGCAGCAAAAAAATTACATAATTTGCAGCGGTACCATTCTTGGTCCATGTGTGTAACTCGAGTGTGGTTTTCCAGCAAAGCAGGGGTGCTCAGCCTAAAATCACACTTTTCACATTTCAGCTGGAACCGGCTGAGAGGACGTTTGGATGTGCCATATGTTTGGATGGTCTTCACAGAATCCTCTGCAAGCTCTTCTTCATCCATGTTCTCTTCTGTATCAACTGAAAAAAGATAAAGACACCAAAGATTTTTTTAATTTTACTAACAGAACTATAAAACGTGACTGTGATTTCAGGGGGTATTTAATTTGAATTGGAATATAGTTAATACTCACATGTGTATGGGGCATCTTTGGTATGGTATCTCTGGACATGCAAATCTAGAGGAGCTTTGTCCCTAAACTCTTGCCCACAGTAGTTGCAAGAGTAAATAATCTTAGGTTTTGGTGTGCGCTTGCTCAGTCTCCTTTCTTGTGTATGGGTCATATCTGCTTCATCTGTTTGCTGTTTTTCTAATGCACTCTCTTTTTCACTTAAATCCTTTGTGTTATCACTCTGTGGTGATTTCAGATCATCAAGATCACACTGCTGTTTGTGTTTCTCAGCTGTACTTTTAGTCTCCATCTCCTCTTGGATTTCAGTTGAACTTGTACTATCAATCCTTTCACCATCATCTGGTTTTGTATTTTTATCCACATCCTTTGTGTTCTTCCCATGCTTCCTTGCATAGTGAATCTTCAGAGATCTTGGGCATTTGGCTGAGAAGCCACAGATTGTACAGAGGTCACCTCCATCTTTGTGCACTCCAGAGTCTTCAGTTTCTTCCATTTTTTCGTGAGATAATTAGGTTTTCCCACTGTTGTCTATTGCACTCTACTTCCCTGGCATCAGTGTTTTATGCTCATCACATCCTTTTGTGGAACATCTGACAAAAGTTGGATGCTGTCATCAAGGCTTGATCAACCCCCTGAAGAAAAAAATGTCTTATGTCATTCTAATTTTCAGTTAATTCGAAGCAATTCAGTTTTGCATTAAGACAAGTTAGATAACAAGCCAGAAATATCTAGAAAGAACAAACCGTAATCAGTCGACGTCTCTTTATAACCAAACAAAAGTAAATGTCGCCATCTAGTGGGTTCAGACACAAAGTGTTGGGCAAAACACAAGCCAACATGAAAGCTGTTGTTGCTTAACAAATTAGAAGAAAACACAACCCGTCCAGTAATTTCACAAACAGTGCATGTTTGTCAATGCAATGAGCACATTTTGACAATAAATTCCATACGCACACTGTAACAGATTATGTTACATTTTGAAATATGGTATATCCGCACAAATGCAATGAATCAAATAGTTTGCACCATATATTCTTGGAAATTTTATGGAATAAATAGGATTTTCTTTTTTTTTCATATTATTTTACTAAATGATGCTTTTCAGTCTTTGTCTCCTTTTAATCAACATTACTACACTGTGAACTGAAGTATCATTTTAAGTGAGATGAATGGTGGGTCCTGCAGCAGATACATTGAATACATGTCAGAATGAGGAATTAGGCCACAGCTACAGTTAGAAGAGAAGAACCGCATAAATAAACTCAAGGGTGAAATATAGTGCATGTGATAACGGGCATGCAGTAGTTGGATCGTAACGCGTCATTCGTTGAGAATAAAGTAGTTTAAAGAGTTATTAACGAAATGGAACTCCTTCAGCTGTAGAGTAGTGTGTGTTCAGGTGTTTATGGTACTGGGGATTTGACAGAATCTCCAACAAATACCGGTGGAAAACTTCAACAAACTAACGCTGTATCTACTGCTAGCTTCATAGTGCTAACACACCACTGGTACGAAGTGCCTTAAAGTGACCTGGACTTGGGTCAACGTATTTAATTAGACTAGAAAGGAAAAAAGGAAATCTCACACTGCAGTGCCAGATAATTAATACCTTTCATAAATACACTCTGCACCAAAGCAGCAAGTGAGATTCAAAACCTGTTTGGAATATTGCTGCTAGCCAAATTAGCCTACTTGCTAAGTAGCAACATGTTCTTCTACTGTACTTTGACATATGCTCGCCGCGACGAATGAACGTTGTATGTTGACCGTGTAAACCAATCAAAACAGGGGAAAGGCGGGCCCAAGTAGAGCTCAGGCTTGGAAAACGACGGCAGCACACTGGCCCAAAAAGGAGGCTAACATCGACCTCTAAAACAGTGATACGTATTAGCAAAGCAGGTCTTGGAAACACCTCTGATACCCGTCTGTGGTGTCAGTAAAAGGTTTTGAAAGACTATTTATAAAACAATACATTGGTCTTAGTGAAATTACCTGTTAAAATCTGATTCCGTCTGTTGTCCGCGCTTTTTGCAGCTAGACACAAATGGCGTACCGTAGAAGAGGATGCGTCACGTAGAAGGCGGAGCTTCCTCGTTGGTTGTTTTTTCCCCCATCAGCTGATTCCACTGAGGAGCTTCCGCGGTTGAAGTAGACTACTGTACTAACATGTCCATGAAGTCCAGTCATATGTAGCTTTTTGGCTCTGTGACCGTAAATGTGTTCACTGCACACTGTAATTTGTGTTTATTTTTTTTATTACGTATTCATTTACATTGTTTTTTTTTCTTTTTTAATTTGTTCGTTTTATTGATTTGAATAGAACGAATCCATCAACATAACAAATGCATAAATACTTTATTATTATCTTATACCATGGTAACCTTGACCTCATTTGCATGTTTAATTATTGCACACGGTCATTTGGTGACCCAACCACCTTTTGGGCTCTAGAGACACAACCTCTAGAGGTAGGGCTCTGAAATTTTAAATGTGTCTACTAAGTGACAATCTCCAGTATACCACATGACCTGATCTTGAGCTTGAAGATCAGTAGGGTCTGAAAGTGAATTTGTGAATTTTTGTTATGTACATTTTTTTGTAAATTACAAAGCCCTTTGGTTGGGGATTTGTCGCTTCATGGCTTTATTGTTTTCATTCTTTACTGTTTTTTCTTTATTGTTGTTAATTGTGTTAAGCTTTCTGTTCTTTCCCCCACTTTTTGATCATTTTTATTCATCTGTAAGTTATCATGAAAACAATGACTAACAACTGGCCTAGTCAGATCCTGTTCTATGAGGAACACCTTTTTATAAGATCAGAAACAGCATCACTTTCCAATCTGAATAGGCATTTCAATACAAGAGGAGTTAATTTAGCTGAAGAATAATGAAAACACTCTCTGTAACAATTTCCTCATTTTATTTTGTACTTTTTGTGCCCAAATCCTTTTTTACATGAGACACCCTCCTTTATCCACCCATATCTGTTTTCAGTGTAATATTTTTGTAAAAGTTACATGCTACCACTGTCAATAAATCAGTTGCTTCCATATTATTCCATGAAAGCGCCATACTCCAGTTTTCATCCAAAAGATGTTTCCGGCTCAGAGTTGAGGTAGTTAATAGCATAAAGCTGTCACAGTTACAGTAACATCATATTTTTAATTAACATTAATTAATCTATAACAAATATGAACTGTACTAAAGTTTTCACAAAGTGTGCTTCATAATGAGCCTATTAAAATACGCTTGGCACTTGTTTTATTTACAGCAGTTCCTTATGCTCAGAGAATCTAATTCTATCCTAAATCTTAAGGTTATACATCAATAGCAGTGTTTATCTTTCCTTGATAAACATTTTTACCCACCTATCTAGGCTGCTATCTCAGCAAGTAAGTATTTTTTTAGAATGTAACTACTTAATTATTCACTTAATTCAAAGTTAGTTGAGCATGTGGTTCACATACAGACAGTGACTTTTTTCTGAACTCTTGCCTGTGATGAATCACCACTTCTATGTGACATCCAGTGTTAGCTTCATGGAAACACTGAAGATGGATTAATGCATGGGTATTAATTGATTAAGTAGTCTGACAGGTCAGGAGGTGATAAATGATACCTCATACAATGAATACACAGTTTACTTTTGCAATAATATTCTTTAATTCATCACAGTCAAATTTATATGACATAGATGGTTGGAAATGCAAACCCTCTCCCTCCACCCCCTTTTTCATTAGGATTCATCATTCATTTTTCTCCATTAGTTGTCTATTCAACTAAAAATAGTCTGCTTTTGCGGACACTTCTTTACTGTCATCTATATTTAGTTTGTTCACGTTTTAAGATCTACAAGGAATATTTTTTTAATCAGGAGGCAAACTTATTCCTTTGGGAGAGTGGTCCAGGGCTTCCTAGGGCTAGTCCCATTCACACTCTTGGTGGGGATTCCCAGAACAATTAATAATTAAGTAATATGGATAGATGTTGTGCAGCTTAAGGTAGTCTGTCCTGTAAAGACAGCTGGCATCTAAGACATCAAAACTCACAGCAGTCAGGGAGATCAAACACAACCAGGACCATGCTGTACAGTTTCAGCTGGGTAAAGTGACTCATGTTTTAGACTAGCTGTGATGGTAGCTACACAAACAAACCAGTATGTATGGAACATGCTGGTTATTGTTGCAGTTAGTTTAGCCATACATAATTTTGTTTCTAATCCCCTTTGTTACCTGGGAATCT
Source organism: Pseudamia nigra (assembly GCA_029823295.1). Classification (NCBI taxonomy): domain Eukaryota; kingdom Metazoa; phylum Chordata; class Actinopteri; order Kurtiformes; family Apogonidae; genus Pseudamia; species Pseudamia nigra. The sequence continues at coordinate 2,762 of JAQQAE010011624.1, read as the reverse complement.
GCATTTTGTCTAATTCCATCAGAAAGTCGATCAATTAGTGCCTGTGCCAGGAGGCAGACTTTACAGGCATGGAATCACTTTGCTCCCATTCACATTTATTGAGCCTTCTGATGTCTTCTGATACATGGTGATGATCATGCTGCTGGTTGCTATCAGAGCTCTTCTTATTTCTCAAATATGGAATGATCACTGTCCCCAGTCAGTGGGAATATAACCTATGTACCACATGGCCTTGTAGAATAGATATACCAAGCATGTCCTCTGTACTTACTAATTCTGTGGAAATTCTTTTTAGACCATCTACCTTTCCCAACTTTAAAGATGTTCCCTGAGTAGATCTAGAGAATCTATAACATTTACTCACTTATTGTTTTAAACCTCATTACTTAAAACACCTGCAAACAAATGTCACTCATTTTATTGTGTATCTGTTTGTTGGACTGTCATCGGTGTGTTCATGCACCTTGTTCAAAGCTTTATTCAGAGCGGAGGTTCTATAACTCTACCTTCAGCACTGGCTAAGTTTAAGTTCCCAGCAGAGGGAGCAATCTGCACATTTCTTTCACTTTGGCAATCTTGAGCAACAGCTGCACTGTGTGTGTCTATAGAGCACCATGACAACCACCCCAGACACATCTCACAAACTGGGGAGAAAACAGTTTGTTCAAAGACGAGCCTCTTTGCCAGAAAGTGATAATGCTGTAATGGTGTTTCAAGGAGAAGAAATAAAGGAAGAAAGACTCAGACATAATTACAGAGAAGTGAAACCAAATAAGGGTTTTCTTTACAAATTTATGGGATCTTTAAAAGCATATACAGTATATTTAAAAGAATATTGTAATTTCTTACATTTGACAGATCTCTTACTTTGCAGCATAATATATACATACATATATATATATATATATATATATATACACACACACACACACGCACACGCACACACAGTGGAACCCCAGGTAACAAATTTAATCAGTCATATTTGCTGGCCAAAAAATTTGTTAGGCGGTACCGTTTTTTCCATAGGGATACGTGTAAAACCAATTAATCTGTTCTGAGACACACGAAAACTCCCATTTAAAGTATGCAATACGCACCTGTACACATGCATTTATTCATTATTATTATTTGAAAAGGAAGTTATGTTAATTATATGAAATTAGTTCTGAAAATGATTTATAAAGATACCTTAGCTTATGACTCGGCAGTGATGAATGTAGCAGCATGTGTCAGTGGACTGGGTCTCAGTCTGCTGTGTGTGATTTCCGGTGCGAGGTTCCGTACGTGTCTGGTAGGCTGTGTTTACTGCCGGCGGAGGCTTCTGTTGTTAACCTAGCTGTTGTTAGCCTAACAACAGTAGCCTCCGCCGGCAGCTAGCCTCCGCAGGCTTGCCTCCCACTAGCCTCTGCCGGCTACAACAGTGACAGCTACATCTTTAAAATTTGAAGGCAGGGAAAATCCACGACATAATGACTGGATCTTGGTTCTAGGCAGTTCTTGCCAGCAGTCCAGTGGCAAAAAGCTTTGCCTACACAGTCTTTACCCTTCCCCCATATACACATTTCTGCTTTATGAGAATATTCCCTTCTGGTAGAGTTTCCCTCCTCTTTGTAGTGTGTCTATGTATCTACATAGTATCTGTCCATGGCAGTGTTCTCATTCATTACCAGCAACTGTCACATGAAGTCAGGACAGCTTTTAAATGTGAAAACACAGCCACATGTAAAAGGGGAGACGTAAAGTTAGATGCAGTAATGGATTTAGACCATGAGTTTTAAGGACATACACATAGTTTAAACTGCAGATGTCATTTTGTCAGTATACTGTAGGACAGTAAAAGTTTAATTTTTTACTTTTCTTAAAACTACTACTTTCTTGTACTACTCTATTTTACTACACTGCCCCTCTCCTGGCTACTGTACCTTTATCTCACCTGTAGTAAATAACAGCCTGCATCCCAAATGGATGGCATGTGGAATTGCATACCTTTAAACTAGCTTCCCTAATCCCTGTCACTCAAGTTTTGACATTTTCTTTTACAGGTCTGGGCCAAAACAGGGTTGATACGCAGATCAGGTGTCTGCTGAATCTAAATGAAGCTGCTTTCCTTGGTTGAAGGAGAAGTGTAAAGGATTAGAATGAAATTGGAAAGAGGAACAGAACTCAGCTTTAATTGGTAGCTAACATTGTCTGTGGTTTGTAGCAAAGGTTTTTTGAGGGAAGGGGCACTTTAAACCTGCCCTAATGTATACTACAATGTAAAACTTTCAGATTTGATGCAGAATGTGATTTTTTTAAATACAGTGGAACCTCGGATAACGACCGCTTCTAACAACATAAAATTCGGACAACGACGGAAAAAATTGATTCTAACAGCGATGAATTATGCGGACAACGACGCCTGCGTCACTTCTGCGTCACGCCTGCATCACTAACGCTAGCCGCTAATGCTAACGCGAGCCGCTAATGCTAACGCTAGCCACTATGCATCACTTCCGGGTCTCTAAGAGAATGACCCAGAAGTCAGAGCGCTAGCGGCTAGCGCTAATAGCATTCATTCTGAAACGGAATTAATGAAATTAGTTTTTAAAATGATTTAGAATGTATTCTTACCTTGGCTAATGACTTTGTCGTGTGTACATGGACGGAGGCGGCCCTCGCCGTGCCGAGAGCCGCTGAGACGGCCATCGCCGAGAGCTGTTAAGAGCCAGCAGCTCTGTGTTAAGAGGCAGCAGCTCCGGTCTCTGGAGGTGTTTACAGTT
>JAQQAE010011623.1:0-13531 GCA_029823295.1 Pseudamia nigra | reverse complement strand
CATTTTGCTCACATGTCGGCGTGATGCAGTTGCCAGAGGAACCGACTCCAAACACTGTGTTTGTTGTGATAATTTCACTGGGACGCTGGTGTAGAAAAGAGGAGGAGGGAAGGGGAAAAAAACAATGGTTCTCAACTGGTGGGTCGGGACCCAAATGTGTGTCACAGACTCTGTGTGAGTGGGTCATCAAGGGGTTTAATCACTGTTCACATGAAATTAGGCTGAAATACTGGTTATATATTGGTTTCTTTTGTTGTTCATTGTCTTGATTCTTTTGTTCAACTTGGTTTGTTTTGTGCAGTTATTTTTTTTTTTTTCATTCATGTTGTCTGTGAAGGTTCTCAGTCGTCCAGGTCATCGTTGGATGCTATGACGTGTGGTTTTCTTCTGTCGACTGGACTGGTTATTTGGGTTGAAGACGTTTCACTACCTGTCCAGGAACTGGCCTCATGCAGGCGTCCAGCATTTGTGCTCTGTGGCTCCGGACTCCGCACTTTCATCCTAAAAGGTGTTGGTTTCACCTGGGCCAGGGTTGTTACAGAGTCGTTAGGGTCCCTGTCTCTGACCGAGGAGGGTCATTAACGGTTTCACCCTGAGGATGGTGACAGGAGGAGGGCTGTGAATGACCCAGGAAACTGGCTCCAGTTTGGGTGGGTAGAGTTCTAAGAACAGAAGGATAAATGGGTGAGACTGTGTCTTAGTCCTCCCCGTCTATTTGGAGAGGGACGTTCCAGATCCACAAAAATGGCTTCTTTCACCCCTCACTCAAACCTTTACCCACCCTCCACAACCCTGCCCCTGTCCCAACTCTTCTGGAATGTGTTACAGGTATCCAATTCAAAATGAGTGAATATTTGAAAAAAAAAACAATCAATTTTATCAGTTTGAACGTAGGTTGAAAAGGATTTGGAATTCTTTGTATTCTGTTTTTGTTTTACACAATGTCCCAACTTCATTGGAACTGGCAGAGCTGACGACTCCGCACCCGTCCGTCACGTGCTCCAATGTGAGCCAATGGTTTTTAAACACATTAAGAAGACAAGACGTGGCGCCGTGTTGTTTAACGGTTTCGTACATAATTCCACACGTGGACGGTGTTTTTTAATCTCCTTCTGACGCGGTTGGATCTCCGCCATCCCGTTAGGAGAATAAAAAGGTCAGGAATCATGTGCAAGGTCGCTGAGTCGGAGCGCCGACCGACAGCTGTCAATCAAAGCTGCAGACGTTGTGTAATCGGAGCGAGTACAGTGGTGCATCAATAGATGGAGGTTGGAGCGATACATTACCATATGTTTGCATAACCTTGAGGCGCGCTAACCTTGAAGACGACAGCTGTTTCTCCATCCCGACGCGATAAGATTTCAATTTAAGTCACTGGAGGTGTAAGTGGAGAAAAAGCAGAATGAGTTTCATAGATTTTCCTTCACTTCACTTTGCTTATCGTAACTCGATCTGAGCTGTTTTTGGTTCTATTAAAAACATTTACTTTACATTTTGAAGCCGGACAGAGTTCAGCATGTGCCGGTTAATGCTGGTAAAACGGAAATAATCCAGAGAATTAGCAAAAATAATCAAAATAAATGAAACGGAATGAACAAAAATGAAGCAAACAATCCACAAATGATCCAAATAATGAACAAAATTATTGGCAATGAGCAAAATATGCAGTGGAATGAACCAAATAAGAAAGAAAGTTAAAATATGAAACAAAATGAAAAAATGTACAAATAATCAAGAAAATGAACGGCATTTTACAAATAAATGAACAAAATGAACTAAAATAAACAAAATAAGACAGAAAATGGACAAAAAACAACAAAAACAAGAACCCCAATGATGATGAAAATAATACTAAACTGAAAAAAATAAACCGTGCAATGGAAAAGAATGAACAGGACAACGTTCAAAAAGGACAGAAATGAACAAAATAAGAAACAAGAAAAAAAATGTTGGAAACCAGAATGAAAACAAATTAAGAAAATGAAAAAACTCAAAGTGAACTAAAATGAACAAAACCATCCACAAATTTAAAAATGATCAATAAAAATCCAGAAAAGGAAAGAATGGGAAACCAAATCAACAAATGATAAAACATTCCACAAAATGATAAAACATGTAAACAAACTTAACAAAATATGAAACGAAATAAACATTAAGAAAACAGGATACAAAATGGACACAAATGAATGAATGGAGTCATAAAACTGAAAAAAAAAATCAGCAAAATATGAAACACAAATGAAGAAAACAAAGAAAAAAAACAGCAGTGTGGACAAATTAACAAAATGAGTTACAAAACTGAACCGAAAAAGGAGGAAAATAAACCATAAAATGAAAAAATAAACAAAATCAGAATGAATTAATAATGAAACCAACAATATTGAAAAATAAAAAAACAAAATGATTGTTTTAATGAAAACCAACCAAACACTCCACAAAATGAACCAAATACAAAACAAAATCAACAAACAGAAGTGAAGAAAATAAAAGCAAGCAAAATTAATAAGAAAACCGAAGAAAAGTGACCAAAATAATGTTGTAAATTGAACAACGTATCAGATTAAATCAAGAAAAAAGAAGAAAATGGCAAATTGGACTCAAATTAACAAAACCACTAACAGAACTTGACCAAAACAATCAGCAAAAACGAATGAACAATGAAGAAGCTAACAAAAGGGAAAAAAAGCAAAATGGACAAAAATGTCCAAAATAAAGAACAAAGAGAAATTAACAAAACAATCCACAAATTTAAAACAAATCAACCAAAATGAACAAAGTAAGAAAATAAGAAATATGGAACAAAACAAAAAAGTGAAGAAAATAAGAGTGAGCACAATCATTATAATAAAAGCCAAGTGGACTTTATGTACTTACTGTATGTGCGTGTCTGCGTCATATGTTGTTGACCTTTGACATTTCACATACCGTACTTATGTATTTTAAGTCAAGGATCAAGGATCGAGCCAATATTTTTTGACAAATACTGTAAGTGATTTACCTCAAAATACAGTACATACTCAAAAAACATGTTGCTATGGTGTTGTCATGGACTCGAAACATCACATGATCAGCCCAGTGCATTCATAAAAGCCATGAAAGCTCTGAAAGCTACAAACCGGTGTTTGACCAGTGAAAACAGTCGACAGAGTTAAACAGTCAAATAAATATGATGTAATGCTCACCCAATGCAAAGATAAGAATATTCTATTTCAATTCTACCAGTAAACACAATGATGGTGGAAAAGTGAAGATCAAAGTTCCAGTCATAAGTTTTGTCTTTCGCCGATGTTTGTCTTTCATTAAACAAATGAATTACATTTCACCATCAGAAGAAATGTAAAGAAACACACTTTGAGGAATTTTAAAATCTATTAAATGTTTAAATTGGTTTAAATATTGGTTTGTATATGGAGTTATTTTCATTAGATTAATACAGTTTTAATGGTATATTGACATTTGATACAGGTATCCCTCCCCAACCTCTGGAGTTCAGCCCACAGCCGGGCCAGGCTGGACGATGCTTCACAAAAGTTGTGTGTGTGTGTGTGGGGGTGTGTGTGTGTGTGTGTGTGTGTGTGTGTGTGGTAGTGAAAATGGTTTGTCAATTCGACCAATATTTTTTGAGAAATAAGTGATTTATATCTCAAAATACACTCAAAAGCTCCCTCATTTTAAAACCACGACCTACTGTAGAACCCGTGGTTTCTCACATGTCAGTAGTTAGTAAGAAAGCTGAACAAAATTGTGAACAAAATAATTTGAAAACTGAACAAAATAATGAAAAAAAATGAAGAAAATAGCAAACTGGACCCAAATGAACAAAATTAGTAACAAAACTGAGCTCAGCAAAATATGAAACAAAATAAACAGAGATGAAGGGAGGAAAAAAAGCAAAATGGACCAGTTAACGAAATTCCATCAGCAAAAAATTTCCAAATTTAGGCAAAAATGTTGTCAATAAAGGACAATTAACTACGAATTGATAATAAATAAACCAACATAAGCAAAATAATACACAGAATGAACAAAATAATCAGTAAAATCATTCAAGTGAGTAAACAATGAATAAACATGAATCTGTTTATTTTCTGTTTTAAAGCAGGACAGAGTTCAGGATGTTCTGTTTCTCTCTCCCTAAGGCGTTTCCGGTTCCAGTCGCTGTTTGTCTTGGGGTGTTGTTTTATTACCTCCGCCGCTCCGCTGGGAACATCTGAAGACGGTGTCGCCTAGCAACAAGGACGAGGGGCGGGAACCAGGAGCACGGAGGAAACGGAGACGATGGAGAGGTAGGAGGCAGCGTTTGAGTGGTCAGTGGGGGGGGGGGATACATGTCAAGGGGATTTAAAGTGACATTAAGTACATTTACAAACAAAATGGAAATGAGGAAAAATAATCAAAAATGATGAGCAAAATGAAGAAAATAAGACAAAGCAATCAATATAAAACAAAAAGAGGAAACGGCAACAAAATATGAAACAAAATCAAATGTGAAGGAAACAACAGTCAAAACTTACACAAAATTAGAAACAAATTAACAACATGAGAAACAAAACAAACAAAATTATTCCTGAATTAAACCGAAACAACCAAAAACCCACAGAATTAAAACTAATCAATAAAACACAAAAAATAAGAAATAAAATGAGCAATGCATGAAGCAAAGTGAACAAAAACTGAAGAAAACCACAAGCAACATGCAGATATTTCACCTGAATTAGATGCAAAACTAACCAAATGGAAAAAAAATAATTCCCACACTCAACTAAAAACCCTTAAAATTAAAACTAATCAACAAAACAATCCGCAAAATAAGAAATTAAAAATGAAATGAACAAAAAATGAATCAAAATGAACAAAAACTGAAGAAAACCACAAGCAACATACAGATATTTCAACGGACTTGGACACAAACCTAACAAACTGGAAAAAAATAATTCCCAAACTCTAAAAAATAAGAAAAAAAATGAGATGAAAAGGAAAAAAGTGGAAAAAATACAAAGTAGTATGAACACAAATTAATAAAAATTATAAATAACACAAACAATACTCAACCAAATCATTCGCAGATTGATTTAAAATGCACAAAATAAACCACAAAACAAAAAAAAAAATCAACAATTACTTTTACTCCTTCACATGTACATAAGTACGTAAGTTTTCAAAATAAAATGCACTTCTGAGTGTTGGTGTTGTGCAGAATATACCTTAATTTTACTCAGTTACTTTTGTGGTGAAAAAAATTTGGCCATAGCTCAATGAATAGGAGTGAAATAAACTAAATAAATAAAACAGATAAAATGCCCAGACAAACAGAGATTTACAAAATAATTAAGAAAACTGACAAGAAACAGAGCAACATCATAAAAAAGTCAAAAACAATATATAACATTAACAAAAATGATCAAAATGAAAGAAACAATTCAATGAAGAAAATTGAAATTAAAAACCTCCCAAATTATTTTAAAAAAAGCAACTATTGACAACAATAAACAAATTAAAATTGATTAACAAAAATAATTACAAAATTAAATATTATTAAACAAATATATTTATCACAAAATGGAAAAAACAATTAAATGAAGAAAAATTAAATGAACAAAAACAACCTAAATATTCCAAAACTGAACAAAAATAAAGCAAATGTGAAGAAAATATATAAAACGAGGCAAAAATGAACAACATAATAAATAAAATGAATGAAAATAAAAAACTGCACCAAACGAACCAAGATGAACAAAACAATCAAGATTATTAACAAAAAAGAAAAAGTAATGAGGGAAAATAACAAAATTGAACAATAAACCAATAAATAGCAGTATTTCAGTCTAACTTCATGTAAATAGTGATTAAACCCCTTGGTGACCCACTCAGACTGAGTCTGTGACCCACATTGGGTTCCTGACCCACCAGTTGAGAACCACTCCGTTTTTTCTTTTGCCTCCTCCTGTTTTCTACACCAGTGTCCCAGTAAAATTATCAAAAAAATTAACAAAAAAGCTGTACAAAATGAACCAAGATTAACAAAAGCATCAAGATAGTTAACAAAAAAAAGAACAAAGTAATAATGGAAAATGACAAAATTGAACAAGAAACCACTAAACAAGCAGTATTTCAGTCTAGTTTCATGGAAACAGTGATTAAACCCCTTCACAACCCATGGAGACTGAGTCCGCGACCCATTTTTGGGTCCCTACCCACCAGTTGAGAACCACTGCCTTGGGTCAATGCTTGACCACGAGTGAACAGATAATATTAGCCACACGCAGTAAAACTTAACCACACAGCATCAAGCAAAGTCATATTACAGTGTTGTTCGCGTAAACACTTACTCACAGCTGTACATACAAAGGTCCAAATCAGTCCAACATCATTAGCGAGTTGAGTTACCATAGCGACATGTCAATCATACCCCAGCATGGCAGTGATTTTTTTTAATTTGCAGTAACATCTTAATTAAGGTGCAAAAAGTTAACGCTGGACCATCGCACTACTTACTACAGGGTCCAAATAAAAGGTTTGGGACCATAATGACTCATGACAAAAATGTATTCAGTATTTTCAGATGGGTAAAAAATGTGCAAGTTGTAGTTCAGTGTTTACACCAGGCAATACTTGATGAAGTGTTGCTGAGTCAGTAAGCTAGCAGTTAGCAGTAGCTTACCCATAAGACCCCTGACGTGCTATGCTCCGGTAGCTCCACCACCATTCATCCACATATGGTTACATCCTGTTTTTAACTCCAGAAGTGACAACCTGACTGGCCTCAAAACAACCGTTCATAAACCAATGTGTGACATCATATTCACCTTGTCCATTCATCTATACAGACTATGATTTAATTAATAATACATAGTTTTTTGAAATCTCACCAAGTCCATAAGCTAGCGGTTAGCATTAGCCAATGCATAAGACCCCTGGCATACTACCCTCCCATAGCTCTGCTGCTGCTCTTGGTCCAAACATGGTCACATCCTGTTTTTGGCTCCAAATGTCCCAACCCAACTGTAACAAACACAGCCGGTTTTGTTCTCATAGTGCCTTTTCTCTTGTGTGCAGATCCATGTAAGTTATTCACCATATTAGTTTGATAATTAGCGGCCTACATGCAATTAAAATAAATGCTGTAATTACAAAATGAAGTCTGGAGGGAGGGTAAAGTACATTTGTGTCCCTGCAGGTAAATGTGCTTAGTTTATCTGCTTTTACAGGCATGAAAACATGACAAAGTGGAGCGCAGTCATTTGTTCTTTAAGCAAACGCCGTGGCTTCTTTCGACATTTGCACTATTAAAAGTGAGGACGTGGAGAGTGCTTCACTGGCACTGCTTCAGATATTTAATCATAATTAGCCAAACGATTAGGGGGCTAATTGTTATTGGTGAGATATTGGAGTGGGGAGAGGAGACGTGTCAGGTCTATTGGCAGGGGATCTTCATCCTCTGCCTCGTCTCGCTCTCGCCTCACTTTAAAGTGTCGTCACAGACGTCTCACTCGAAGGCGAACGGCGGGGGGTGAATCGGCGTCGCTCTGTTCGCTGCCCTCCAACAACGAAGGAACGTGGTCAAAAGTCATCGACAAATAGATCCAGGTAATAAATCGATAGTGGTCGTCGTCACAGTGTATCAGTGAACATGGTGAACATTTGAATTTGTCTCTATAACAATAAGGTTTTGCTCCTTTAATTTCTTTGAATTTGTGTCTTTCAAGTTCTTTTAATTTTTATCTTTTTTTGTTTAAAAGTATGCATGATTTTGTTCTTTTTTCATTGTTCTGCACCTTTCATCGTGTTTAGGACTTTTTGAATCTTTTAAATCATTTTGTGTTATATTTTTTTCATTCTTATCCATCTTTAATGCCTTTTGCTTGTTTCACATTTTTTTTCGTCCCTTTGCATCTTTTGTTTTGTCATTTTTATTTTATGCGTTTTGCTTTTTTGCGTGACATGATTTCATATTTTCATTTTTTGCATTTTTTAACATCTTTCCCATTATTTACATCTATTTCCATCCCTGATATTGTTTTCACTATATTGCATCTAGCATCATTTTTGTTTTTCATTTGTCTTTTTGTGTTTTTTACATTTCTTTGTGTCTTTTATGACCCCAATTCCAAAAAACTGGATGTAAATAAAAATGGAACGCAACGATTGTCAAATCTCATAAAAACATATTTTATTCCCAGTAGAACATAAACAACATATGAGATGGTGAAACTGAGACATTTTGCCATTTCATGGAAAATATTAACTCATTTTGAGTTTGATGGCAGGAACACATCTCAAAAAAGTTGGAACAGGGGCGACAAAAAGCTGGAAAAGTAACTGCTACAAATTAAAAACAACTTGAGGAGCATTTGACACTAACTAGTTTGACTGTTAACAGGTCAGTAATATGACTGGGTATAAATGGAGCATTTTAGAAAGACTGAGCCTCTCAGATGCAAAGATGGACAGAGGTTCAACAATCTGTGACAAACTGTGTGTAAAAATTGTGGATTAATTTTAGAAAAAAACATTCCTCAATGTAAAATTGCTCAGACTTTGAAGATCTGTATAATATCATCAAAAGATTCAGAGAATCAGCAGGAAGGTCGTCGGTCAAAGCTGGTAGCTGGTGATTTCGGGGCCCTCAGGTGGCACTGCATTAAAAACAGACATGACTGAGGAACACTTCCAGAGACCACTGTCTATGAAAGTCTTCTCTGTCAAAAAACTTCATTTAAAATGGTCTGGGGCAAAGTGCTAAGCTGTTCTGTGGTCAGATGAATGCCCGATCATTGGACCATTTTAAATTGACTTTGGCACAGAGAAGACGGCGGCGTTTCACCTTTCTTCCTCATGCTGATGCTCAGTTTGAACCTCAGCAGGTCGTCTTCTCCATGCTTAAAGGCGTCGAGCTGCTGCCATGCCATCGACTGATTAGGTATTTCTGTTAACAGGCAACCGAACAGGCGTACCTAATAAAGTGGCCAGTGAATTTAAGTACAGTATTTTTATGGTGATATTTAATAATGACAATAATTCAACATGACAAGGTCTATAATGAAAAAGACTCAGATGTTAATTTCATTTTTCTGATTTAATGACTTTAAAACCAGTATACTTTAACAACGTCATCCTTTGCGTCTTACAAATTGTTTCTTACTTAATATTTTTGCATTGTTATTTTTGGGAAATTTTGCACCTGCTCAATTTCATCATCTTCCCGGTGTTGCATTTGTTATGTTGTTTTTGACTTCTGTATCTTTGTCTTTTCATGTCTTTTACTTATGTTTCATCTCTCTACATCTTTTACACCCTTTCTTATGTGTTCTGTTATCTGTTATATCTCTTTCTTACAAATACAAAAATAGCTCTCTGGCTTCTTCTTCTTCTTTCACTCTAGACCATGAATTGATCTAAAGAACATTTCTGTCAGTATATCCCAGCTTTTGTCACAGAGATACCTCACTGAAAGTCAAGTGCAGGTGTTTAAAGCGCTGTCGCCCGGTCGACTCTCTGTCCTCTAATGCAGAATAAAAGCAGTGAAATGCCGTTTAAAGGCCAGCGTGAAGGGCAAGGCCTTTGGAGTATGAGTATTGTGATTTAGAAGTAGAGGTCAGGATTGTAAACTCATATGTGTGGATGTGTCCAAGGGTCACGCAGGGCTCATCGAACTCAGGCCTTTACTTTCACTATTGATGGTTTCAGCGATACACCTCATGCAGAGAGTGAATCAATGTGACTCTGTGGCTTTGAACCTCATTACCGGTGTTAAAACACCGACACAACCATAAGAGTAGAGTTCAGTGGGGTCGCTACCTCCACCAGTTTGGATCTTCATGTATATTTGCCTCTTTCTGTTCGTGTGTGAGGTTCAAACGTTCAAAATATGTTTTGTGATCTGTAAAATAAACCATGTAACTTCATTGTACCAAACCACATCAATACTAAGATATCAGAATGTTGTAGCAGAAAACATCTCATCTCAAGGCATCAAGGTGGACACCCCAGACAACTCTGTCACAACATTTGTAGAAATACTAGAATTGGACTCGACAGATGCAGACCCACTCTGACCCACTTCATTTTGAACTTCTTGGAACATGTGACTTTGACCATTTCTCTCCAAAGACATAGCAATTGGTACTTGTCCCAAGGTCGACCTGTATGCCAAGTTTGGTGAACCTAGCTTTGTTTGTTTTTGAGTTAGAGCTTTATGACCCTTTCATTGGACCCTTTGGCTCCAAATACATAGCAAAAGATGCTAGTCCCAAGGTAAACATGTATAGTAAGTTTTATAGCAACTTTTATGGCCTTGACCTTTTACTTTTTGGGTCCAAAGTCAGTGCAATAGGTGCTTGTCCTAAGTTGAACCTGTTTGCCAAATTTGGTGAACCTGCCTACAACTGTTTTGGAGTTATAGTTTCACGACCCTGTGACCTTGACCTTTGATCATTCGTCTCCAAAGACATAGCCACAGATGCTAGTCCCAATGTCAGTCACTATAGCAAGCTTGGTGAACCTACCTATATTTGCTTTGGGGTTGTAGTTTTACCTTGTGAACTTGACCTTTGACCTTTTGAATCCAAAGTCAGAGCAATAGGTGCTTGTCCTAGGTTGAGCCCTGCATGCCAAGTTAAGTGAACCTAGCATCAATTACTATTGAGTTAGAGCACACATGGACGGAACTATGATGACCTTGTGACAATGACCATTGACGTTTTTCTCCAAAGACATAATAACAGGTGCTAGTCCCAAGGTCAGCCTGTATATGTTTGACCCTGTGACCTTGACTTTTGACATTTTGGCTCCACAGGTGCTACTCCCACAGTCAGTCTGTGTGCCAATGTTGCTGAACATACTGTATCTTCATTGACGTTCAAGTTAGAGCTCAGATTGGCAGAAATTTTGACCCTTTTGTCCTCAAGAACATAGTCAGAATGTCAATGTTTATGCCATGCTTAGTGAACCTAGCTTCAATTGTTTTTGAGTCTGAGGTTTTTGAGCCTGTGATCTTGACGTTTTGTCTCAAAAGACATAGCCATAAGTGCTCGCACCACAACCAAACTGTATGCCAAGTTTGGTGAACCTGGCTTTTTTCACTTTCAAGTTAGAGTTCAGATGGGTGGACATTTTGACCATCTGACTTTGACCTTTAGTCTCCAAAAACACACCTATAGTTGATATTCCAAAGGTCATCCAGGATGCCAGGTTTGGTGAACCTAGCTTCATTTGTTTTTGAGGTAGTGATGGATAATTGTTATCTTAGTCTAATTTGTATTCAAAAAAAAAGTTCAGAAGTCAAAATTCAAGGCAAAGTACTTTTATTGTCGACAACGAGATGGGAGCCCATTTTACAATAACACATCAGAAGGAATCCCAACGTCGGTCATTTGCCCACCCATCTTATACAATCAGGGGTGTGGCCTGTGACATTTTCTATTGGTTTAGCAAATGACACCATTACGTCATATTAATTTCATTGGTCCCTCGAAGAACATCCTGCAGTGGATCTCAAAAGTCTACACACCGCTGTTCAAATGCCAGGCTTTTGTGACGTAAAAAACTGACACAAGGATAAATAATTTCACAACTTTTTCCACCTTTAACGTGACCTATAACCTGTACAACACATTTGAAAAACAAACTGAAATCTTTCAGGGAGGTGAAGTAAAAATAAACAACTGAGATAATGAGGTTGCACAAGTGTGCACACCCTGTTATAACTGGGGATGTGGCTGTGTTCAGATTTCACCAGCTACATTCAAACTCGGGGCGGCATAAATTATGTACCAAAATTTCATATTATTACGTTACAACATTTTCATCTCAACTTTGCGACTCACATGACTCTTGGCTTCGCAGTATTTTTCCCTCCGCTAGTAGGGAGTCCTCAACTTTACTGCTCGCACGAACTCTAGGCAGCTTTAGTGGTTGTCAGAATGACCTTTCCCTTTAACATGCTTTTGGAGCCTTAACTATTACTATAGGTACAATATCCTTGTTTTTAAAACTTTAACAGAGATTGATTACACCCCATGTTCTAATACTTTACATTACTTCTTTTTATTTTTAAATCAAATCCTCTCAACTATATATATTATCTTTTCCTTTTGTTGAAAAGCACACTTTTTCTTTTAGAAAGTTTTATTTCTCTACCTACCTATATTTGTCCATTGGCATTTATCCTTGATTATGTAAAAATGCACTTGGTTAAGTAAAGTTAGTGGAATCTGTCTTTAACTCTCACTACTCAGATGTTGCTTCAATATCTTATTTTCACAGCAAACAATTATACGTTGTACATATGCATATATATTCATTAAATCAATTACTTCAGCTCATTACATCCACCGAAAAATGACACCACAGTAGAGCACAGAAAGAAAGAAAGCAGCCGCCAGCACTGATGGAGTCGAGGTTTGGGCGACCCTTCGAATTAGGATTGGACAGTCCACGTGTCTGCACTTATTTTTCAGTGGGTGGACCGACATCTTTATTTTGCTCTGGTCTGAAGTGCGAACTCATACAGAACAGGGGTTGAACCTGACACGCCCACTGCCTTGATTTGTTTTTTTGTTTTTTTTTGGTAAATTGCGGAAATTTTTCAGGATTAAGGGCTCTTTAGGGCTTCATTACCCTGTGGAGAAAGGCTGGATGACAGGGAGGGCAATTCTTAAATCACCAAAATAATTTGAAAAACTGAAAAAAGAAGGAAAAAAGATCAAAACACTTAATAATAATAATGAAGAAAAAACTGACTAACAATCCTTTTCTTTGCTGCTTCAATATACATAAAGTATGAAACGTATTGTTTTTTAACATTTGAGATGAGAGTGATTCTAAAAGCAGTTGACGGAGGCCAAATGCTGCTCCAAGTCAGAAATGTGTGATTTAATCTTGATTATGAGTTAATACACCATATGCTTCTTGCAATTAGCTGTCTGTGGATGACCCTCCTCTAATCTGTTAAGAGTTCAATGTAGCATGAAATCTAGGGCAGGTCATTCCCAAGTGTTTAATGTGTTCTAGGGAAGGTGGATGAGGGGAGGGAGGGGGTCGGTGTAATTATCTGGGCGGATCACGCAGACAAGGCCATGCTCCAGCACTTTTAACTCTCTTACTGCTTCGAACATCCAGACCTTTATAATGAGTTACCACGATGAAGGCTTCAGTGAGGATGTGTGAGGATGCAGCTGCCGTTTCACAGCTGTCACATCTGGAATTAGCATCTGTCCCAAGATATCTGGCGAGAAGTGACCAGGTGATTTGTGTAGACCGGACATGACAGGTGTGTTTTACCTGGTCGTATCTGATCGGACCTGATTTTTCTGCTTAAAACACAAATAAACCGGCTCCTCTACAAGCTCACTGCATTTTCAACAGCTTCTTTTTTGTGACTCGGAAATTTTTGAAAATTATGTGAGCTGTGTACCTCACAATGTGTTTCAAAAAAGTTGAGGCAATGGGGAAACTCTACAGTGGGGACAACAAGTATTGGGAAATGTAAAAATGTGCAAGTTCACCCATTTAAAAAGATAAGAGAGGTTTG